>JBBUKS010000059.1:3697910-3708642 GCA_038050645.1 Hedychium gardnerianum | reverse complement strand
ACATGTCCACATCTACAAATCATGGATGTATGTAGTGAATCACATCATAATTACCCTAAAAGCATGTCACACACGTGTTTATAACTACATGACATGAATAAACTAAAAACTAACATATGAACATAAATACATGCCTCACGTGTGTCTAACAAGTACATAATAACACAATCATAACATGATCCTATTGTACACACCACACATGTACGAACACTACAAGATATGAAAGTAAAGAGACTGCATGCATATAAACTGATCAACTCAAAGATCAAGTAGACAGGTGTCAAGCATTATGTAGTAAATGAATAGAATCAAAGTAAGTACAACTACTAATTCTATGTAACCAATCATGCACCAATGTTGATAATTAAATAGAAGCAAAGGAAAAAATACTCGTCTCCAAAGCAGATCGTGTCGATAAAAATTCTAAATTCAAACATTTGTCCCGAATCAGAGACCTGTCACAAATAACACCATTTATAGCTATTTCTGTCACTAAGCAAAATATCTAAGCCTAATCTTAAGCCAGTTAAGGAACACTAATTAGCTCCACCAATACACTTCTCAATCTACATATCAAATTCCAAATCACATAATGGATTTACACTTAACTAACCACATGAAACCCTATTAATTAGATGTAATCATGAATCAACTTGTTTATGCATCATCAACCCTAACATCTACCCAACAAAATCATCCAACAACTAATTACAATGTTTATGAAAAAGAGAGCTCCTTAATTTCCCATCCTAACCAAAAATGGTATTCAAGAGATCATTTGCATTATCCTTAAAATCCAATCCAAGAATTCTAAGCTCTAAGTATACAAAAACAACATAACCACACAAACTAAATTCATTACCCATCATACCTGCTGATGGTGGGTTTTCGGTTGGCTAGGGTGGCCGGAAATGGTTCCAAACAACATCGACAATGGCCGGAATAGTAGATCTGGCCGAAACAGGAGCTTTCATCCTGAAATGATCAGAAAGCAAAGACTAACCCTCAATCAAATTGCTAGCTCATTCCAATCATTACCGATGAACTCTTACCTCTTATTGGTGGTGGCTGGCCGGAACAGTAGCAGCACACCCCTCTTGTGGTGGCTGCCGACGATTGTAAGATGGTCGGTGCAATGATTCTGACTAAAGACTGCTGCTATAGATGGTCGGAGTCGAATCTGGCTAGAGTAAAGTGGTTAGGGAGCAAAAATAAGAGCATATCTAGCCCGATCAAGTAGCTGACCGGAGAAGACAGGAGAACTCAGTGGCTGACCTAGGTCTAGCCGGGGCAGAAGTGGCCGATGATCTAGATCTGCCCTTGTTGGTAAATTCTCGGCCGAAGTAGAGAAAAATCAACAGTAACCTCAACAGAAAGGCTGGTCGTGGCTATGGTCGGCAATTCCCGGCGCCGGCAGTTGGCAACCCACAGTCAGGTAGGGCAGGAGTCGGCGACCAATCTCTAGAACCGGAGAGATATTAAGCTGAGCTAGCCGGCAGCGACCTCCAAAGGTAACGAGATCAGGAATGAAGGGAAGATTGGAATCGGGCAAAGGGAAGGAGAAGACGACGACGACTTCACTCCGGCTCGACAGTGATAGCCGACCTAGATTGGCCGTGGTGGTTGCGGCTGTGGCATGGTCACGTCGATGGAGAACACGTCGGCTGATGAGGTGGCTGGAGATCAGGGGAAACAGGAGGAAGGCGGTGACTGCTAGGTGGAGAGGGGAAGATCGAGCAGGGAAAAGGGGTGGGCGGCTCGGTGGAATGAGGAGAAAGGAAGAAGTAAATAGGTTATATATAACCTAACTTAGGCTTTTGATTTCCAACCATATATTTAATTAAATCAATCAACTCTCACTTAATTGATATTTCAAATAGGCTTTCTAAAAGCCTATTATTTATATCCCATTGAACTTATCATATTAGTTCCGTTTAAATCCAGAAAAATTCTTAAACATTTATTAAAATTTTCAAAAAATTCTATAAACTTATTTATTGATTGACACACATTATTTTTACTATTTTTAATTACCGTATTTAACATCTAAGTACCTTGATATGATACTTTGGACTCAAAGGGCCATATACAATCAATCTGGGCTCTGATATAAAGCTAAGACTCGATTCAAATCATACCTATCTCTAATGAATCAAAATGATAGAAATATCAAGTCCAAGTATGAGTCCTTAAATCAAGCTTGAGCAATCAAGATGAACCAAATCAATATTGGATCCCCAATAATCAAATTCACTACCTAGATAGACCTTATCAGGGTTATGATTCAAGGGGAGCAAATAGAAAAATAAATTTTTCTGTTAGATAAACTTGCATGTTTGTATGATTTACTGCTTTTAATATGCATGCTTAGTTTAAATTTTTGCTCAACTGAGAATGGTTAGAGACAAAGGTTTGATTGATTTTGACAACCTAACATCGAAAATGATTGAGATGATAATAGGCTAAGGAAGCTTTGTTGAAAGCATGTCTATGTTGAATCATGAGTATTTTACCTGGTGTAATTGCCTTAGTGGATCTAGCTGAAGATACCCCAATCATATATGAGTTAGTTAGACCAAAATTTAGTATCAAGTTCTGTGGGTATCATATTTTGGTGAAGTTTTATCTTAGGCACATGGTTATTTTAATGATATTTGTTGTGATTCACCACAGCCGGGAAGCTTATGCTAAAATACCAGCTTGTAGGACCCAAAGCTAAGTTTAAATCTAATACAAAATCAAACAACCCTCTTCGAAATTCAAACAAAGTGTTAACCATCTCACAACAACAATAAGATTTCCTTGATTGAAAATTTAGAAATGAGTGAGATATTAATCTTAATCTAATCTGAACTTAATCCTAATTTAATTAATACAAAATTAATTTAATCAAATTTAATTTAAGTAAATCTAAAATTTACTAAAATTTTAATTAATACAAAATCAAATTAACTTAATGAATCCGAAGTTAACTTAATTAATCTGAACTTAATTTAAAATCTAATTTAATTAATCAACTCAAAATAAATTTAATAAATCTAATTTAATCCATTAATCCGAAATTCAGTTAATTAATCCAATTTAATTAATTAACCTTAAACTAATTTATTAACTTAATAAATTCGAACTTAATTGATTCAATTAATCTGAAATTAAAACTCAATAAGTTAAATAAATAAACTTAATTAAATGAATTCAAACTTAAACTTAAATTCTAATTAAAAATTAAAATTGATTCAACCTTAATTAAATAATTTAAACTTAATTAATTCAACTCAACTTAACTTAACTTAATAATTTTAAACATAATTTAAACTTAATAAATAGTTAATCTAGACTCAAATTTAATTGATTTAAAATTCTAATTTAATTAATCAAATTCAATTACAACTCTAATATAAAGAAATCCAAATTTACTAAATCGATTAATTCAAACATAAATAAGAATTGAAATCCTAAACAAAATAATTAAAACAATTCAAATTTAAATAACAAATTAATCCTCAATTAACTAATTTACCTAATCCATAATTAATTAACATCTACAAATCTCAAAAAGACTAATTTAATATTTAAAGTCAAATTGGGATGTGTGTTTGGACTCTAAAGATCCACTCAACCATGCATAGTATATTGTCTAAATGCGTTCTTTTACGTATAGCAAGAATTAATAATTTTACGTAAGTTTCATGGTTTCTTTGTCTCATTCATATTTTGAAATATCTTTAAAAATATTCTTTGAAAACTCATTCAAAACATTAGAAAAATCTTTCTATGACTTGGTAATTCGAAACCTTTTAGAAAGTTTTATAAAAACATGGTTGAAAAATATAGTTTCTAAATTTATATTTCTTGCAAATATTCTTTTTAAACTTTTTTGAAATCCTTACTTATCTTCCTATTAAGAATTTGAATGTACCTTTTGACTTATACATCTTTTTGAAAATTTCCTTGAAAATCTAATTTTCAATTTAAAATTATTTTTAAAAATTCCCTTGAAAATCTAACTTTCGATTCAAAAATATTTTTAAAAATTCCCTTGAAAATCTAACTTTCAATTTAAATATATTTTTGAAAATTCCTTTGCAAATCTATTTTTTAATTCAAAAATATTTTTGAAAATTCCCTTGAAACTGTATTTTCAAATTTCAAAATATTGAATAATTTTTTTACAAGGTATTTGAAAGTCTATTTGAAAAATCTAGCTTTTCAAAATTTTGAAACATAGCATTTTAAAAATATTTTAAAAATTTATGGAACATCTTTTTAAAGAATTGAAAATATTACTTGAAAAACACGCAGAATTTGAAACAAATAAAAAGAATTTTCAAGTCCTTAACTTCTAATTATTTTAAAATATTACTTTTTCAAAATTATTTCCCCGTACTTTTAATTGTTTGGAAATATTTTTTCCCAACTATTTTGTGATTTTTTGTGGGACTCCCTATTGGTTTTTCAAAGAGGGAGAGAATCGGTTAAAAGTTAAGGTTCCCTAAATACATTAATTTCAGGGGGAGAGATTAAGTTAAGGGGGAGCATTTTAAAAACTTAATGAAATTTTTTGCTTTATATTTACTTAACTTTGAATTACGTTGTCATAATCAAAAAGGAGAGATTATTAGTGCAGGGAGCATCAGATTATCGAACCTAAATTTTGATGTTGGCAAAAATTCAAAGTTAATTCTATTTGTAATATAACGATATAGATTAAGTGTGCAGGTAAAAGTCCTAGTAAATCTAGGCAAAGGAAAGGTCCTAGTGATACTAAGCTGGTGAAAACCCTAGTAGGTCAAGTTGACCGGATACTAGGCAATTGGAAGCCCTAGTAGGTCAGCTGGACCGGATACCAGACAGAAGTCTTAGCAAATTGAGAACAGCAGGCATGAAGTCTAGGTGAGTCAGGGGATCGAACGTCTAGTAGGTCGATGGGTCAGTGAGGATCGGACATTGTAGGAAGCCTTGGGGGTTAAGATCAGATGTTAAGCAAAAGTCCAAATAGGTCTGGAGGACCGAATGTTTGACATCAGGTAAACTCTCCTGAGAGGAGTGGGTAAGGACGTGAGTTCCCCATTGAGGGAATGATTGACATTGGTCTGACCTAGGGTTTCATGGAAAATTCGAAAGTTAAGACCGAACAATTGTAATACTATCAAAGTTATTTTTCATGCTATTATACATGCTTGTGTGCTAACTCTATGATGTAGGCATGTAAACTAGAGGCAGCCAAAGCAAGGGGGCCTGGACGAAGTTCCAAACACTTGGAGAAGTTTCCAGGCACCGAAAAGTTCCAGGCACCTAGATTTGTTCCAGGTGCCTGGAAGTCTAGGCGCCTAGATATGATATAGGCGCCTGGAAAGTCCAGGCACCCTGAATCCTTCCAGGCACTTGGAACAGAAGACTTATCACAAGAAGATAAAGTGTGGCTATATCGAATCGGATGAGGTCGAGTCCAAGTGCCCTAAGCAGATCCAGGCACTCGGAATGCCTTATATAAGCACTTTCGACCAGTAGCTCAAAGCATCAATTTCCATTCTTTCTTCCAAGTTCTCCATGCTCCAGAAATGTCGTTACGATGCTGAAACGTTGTTCCGACAACTGCGCTCAAGTTTTGTCTTTTAATCATCGGTATTCTTTTTGTATTGCTTTCATCTTTTCGTGCTTTACTCTCTAAGGACGGTAAAAGTGCTACTGATCTTTATCTTTTGTAAAAGACGAATCTTCATCTCCAAATTACTATTCAGGGAAAGAAGATAACTAGTGGATTACCCATCGAAAGCAATCAACGATCACGGGCCTTGGACTAACAGGCGCCGAGCTATGAACCAAGTAAAAAGAAACTATGTCTTTACTGTTCTTATTTTTTATTCTGTTGCGTACTTTTCGTAAACCATGAAAAAGTGACACATGCTATTAACCCCCCTAGTACTTTTCTCGATCTTGCACAAAAGAGCTTCTAGAGTGGAACATAGCTAGGTCTTATTCCCTACTGTGGTGTGCTCTAAGCTTGGTCGATTTCTCCTTTGAGTCTCTACAAAATAAGATAGACTCATTTGTTTGTAAAATGTTATCAATTAGAAAGGATTTGAAGTAAAGATCAAAATAAACCGTTACACATGAAATATGATATAAACATGGAATTAAACACACGAGAGGATTAAAAATGCCAAGTAGGAACACAAAATAATATGTCAAATCGTTGGTTATCACACCCCCACACTTTATTTCTTGCACGTCTCGGGCAAGTAAACAAAACTAAAAAATAACCAAAAACTCATCTTTCTATCAATCCCTTATCAATACTTTGAAAATCGTAAAAGATAATTACTTACGACCATCAAATTTATAAGGATCAAAACATTCATGAATCCAATTCTTACACAAGTCAATAAGCATGGTGATTTCAATCAACTTGAATAAACTAAGTAGGATAGAGTCTCACAAGGTAAGTAATTTTCGCTCTCACTCAAGTAAGCATTTGCAAGGTGGAGTTTGCACTCAATACTACTTATGAAATTGAACTACCATATGTTTGCTTATTTTCTACTCTTCACTACTATAAACATATACATGCATAAATCAGAAGGACTTATTAGAATTGTAATGTGACAAAAAGAAGTCAAAAGAAACAAGAATGATAGGTAAAATCAGAAGAGAAGCCAAAGAGAACATGAGAGCAATGGAATGATGAACATGATGAATACAATCACGTAACATACATAAAAGTTTCAACCAAACATTCTAATGCTCAACTTCCTTTCACCCAAATAAAAAACTTCTTTTCTTCTTCTTCTCTTTATTTTCTTCTTCATTTTTTATGGGGCACAACCTGGTTGTGGTGCCAAGCACGACCTAACTATGTTTCAATATTTTTTCTTTAAAAACAACCATAATGTGGCACGACCGTGTTCCTCAACATGACCTGCCCGTGTTATCATGAAACTGTTAAATATGACAAATAAAAATAATAAAATAATGGGTGTTAATCGAGAAATAATCCTATAGAATTTTTTAGATTTTTTTTTAAAAAAAATCTGCATTAAATTGGAGCTAATATGACGAGTTTAAGGGGATATATATATTAGGCTTTTAGAAAGCCTGTATGAAATATCAATTTAATTGGGAGTTGATTCAATCAACCTAAGATTATAAATAATCACATAAAGTTGAATTATTAAAAACCTAACATCGCCGATCTTTCTTCTCCCTCACACACTCGATCTCTCTTCTCTCTCACACACCGCCGAATTCTTCTTCTTCCTCCCTTGATTCCCGAACCCAGCCACCTCTTCCTCCCCGATTCATCATCGTTGGCCACATCCCATGGCCAGGCCCCGATTGGAGAGCCCAGTCTCTTCCCTCTCTTCTCCTTCGATCCATTGCTGACGCCAAAACCTCTGCTCCAACCCACTGATGACGTCGTTCTGTGTGTGGTCGACGTCGTCCCATGGGTGGACGATGCCAAGTTCCTCTCCCTCTCACCTATCTCGGCCATTTCCGACTACCCCTCTCCTATCGCCGAGCTTTCCTTTTTCTCCCCATCACAGCCGCCTTTGAGTGTGGCCAACTCGGCGATACCACAGATCGTCGGCTCCTCTTCGACCATGAGCAACGGTTTGCCAACCCTAGCCTTAAATCGGAGCCACTGGCTGCCGCCATTGCAGCTAGCTTCCAGCCACCCGTGCTAGTTGCTATCATCGCAGCCGACTTCCCTTTGTTCCAGTCATCGTTGGATGCCGTGAACCACTACTGGGGTAGTGGAAAGCCACTGGAGAAGAAGAGAAGTCGTAGGGTAACGAATCTCCCTCCCTAAGCTTTGTTCATTTAGTTTTTTATGGGGATTTATCACAAAATGTTGAGATTGATGTGGATTAATGGATTCATGATGCTAATCTTAGGTATTGGAAGTTGGATTGGTGGGTTACAATCCTTATTCCTGCCGATCCAAAGCCACCGACCATTTTTAGAACTTCGAACTTAACTACCAGCCACCGCCTTCATCTTCGACAGCCTCTACCAGCAGGTATAAGGATGATGAATTTGATTTTGATAGCTATGTTGAGTTTGATTTGAATTAAGGAATTCTGAATTTGTGTAGTTGGTTTATGCTTGTTTAACCATCTTAAGATTCTTGGATTTGGACTATAGTGTTTGAATTCAAATTGAGATTGGTGTAGATGGGTTTGAACTCAGATTTGGAATGGTGTAGTTATGTTACATCTAGCATATTTACAAGTTGGTATACTTGGGTTGTACTTAATTGTAGGATCTGATTAGGGTTTCTTAATTGGGTTAGGTGTTGGGTTGATTATGTGATTTGTGATATCACTATATTGTAATTGGGTGTTCTACGTTGCAAGATTCTGGGTGAAGCTAACTCTCGGACGTGAGGACATTTAGCAGAGTCTACAATCTAGAGGCGGGTAATTCTAACATTGACTCTGGTAGTTTATTTACCTTAGTGCATGTTTTGATACCTTGATTAAGTAATTAAATTTACCTTAACTCTAGTTGTACTTCTACTGGAGATTGATACTTATCTATTTGTACTTTGAGTTGATCTAATTACCTCCATGCAGTCTCTTTTATTTTTCCTATTCTATAGTGTGTACACGTGTATGGTGTGCACAATACGAACATGCTTATGATTGGGTAATCATGTAATTGTTTGACATGTGTGTGGCATGTGTTGATGTTCATATGTTAGTTTAAGTTTATTCATGTCATGTAGTTGTGTACATGCGTGTGGCGTGCACATAGGATAATTTAGGATGCAATTCATTGTTAATGATTTGTAGATGTGGACATGTGTATAATGTGTACCAATAATGATGTGGCATATATTGCATGTTTTTTATTGTGTTGTGGACACATGTATGGCGTATACCCTAAATATTGTAGCATGCGTTGTTTGGGTATGATCGTAGGTGTAAATATGTGTGTGGCATGTATTCTAGGTGATGTATCATGTTAGTGAGTATCATGTCAGATTTTTGGGTATAAACACATGTGTGGTGTGTTTTATGATTGGTATGTCTTTATGAATGTAGTTAAGTACATTTGTGTAGATAAATATATGTGATGGTAGAATTTCTTGTCTTCCTACCATCATGGTGATGCATGTATGCAAATGATCAGGTCTCCCTTCGAGTGTGAGCTAGTCGTAGCATCGCGGTTGCATGTAAGCGATCAAGGCTCCCTTCGGGTGTGAGCTAGTTGTAGCATCGCGATTGCATGTATGCTAGCGATCAGGGCTCCCTTTGGGTGTGAGCTAATCGTAGCATCGCGGTTCCATGTATGCTAGCGATCAGGGCACCCTTCGGGTGTGAGCTAGTCGTAGCATCGCGGTTGCATGTATGCTAGCAATCAGGGCACCCTTCAGGTGTGAGCTAGTCGTAGCATCACAGAGATATGTGTGCTAGCGATTAGGGTTCCCTTCGGGTGTGAGCTAGTCGTAGACATGTTATTATTCGGGTTGTTATACCCTGGGTTCCCCATGAGATCATACGTGGTAGAGAGTTTCTCCTACAGCTCGTAGCTAGATAGCTACCTCCTGTCTGCCCACAAGGTCATTCGTGGTACAGAGTTTCTCCCGCAAATAAGGACCCTGACATTTCGGACTGCCCATGAGTATCCATGGTAGAGCGTTTCTCCCGCAGTCCATAGCTGACGAGCTGAGTGTCTTGGTCATCTGTATACCCTGTGGTGGAGCATTGCTCCCATATATGAGACCTAATATTGATACTTGTATCGATATACACATATGAGATGTTGTACTTATATTGATTATTGATGGTGCAAGTGTGTGAGAGGATGTACCCATGTTGTTTATTATTTCCAAAGTGTGTGAGAGGTAACTTATATTGATTAATGTTACCTATCCCGATTACCTTAAGTTTGTCGTTATTTCCAAAGGCAACCGATCCTAGGCTCTTTAGTTTTAACTTGGTGAATTTTGTGTGATCTTGTCACGCCCCGGGAGTATATTTATCCGTCGAAAAATGGACAGCACCTCCCCTGTACGGTTGACAATATTCCTAAATACATAATCACAAACAAGTAGATAAATATACCCCACACGGGTATTCACATCCACGTAGTATAATAACTGATAAAAATACCCTACACGAGTATGCACAATCCCGCAGTGTAATAAATCATATAACTAAACAACATAAATAGTAAAAATGGCCTACACGACCAAAAACAAATCCAAAACATACAATCGGGAGTCGGCCCGGCTTATTACACCAAGTACACGATCAGAAATGAATTCAAAATCCATGTACACATTAATTAATATAATACACGAGTAATAATCAAAAGCGGAAGCTAAAACAAACCGAATGAAATGAAAATAAATCTGAAGCTCGATGTGAGAGGGACGGTGCGGGCAGATATCCTCCAAATAACCCAATCAACAACTTGCTAACAAGGAAAACAATAATAAAACAGGGGTGGTGAGTACAAAAGAATACTCAGCAGGTATAAGAAAGATAGTGCATGATAATAATAATAGTAGGGGGTCAAGGAAACATACAGTCTCGTAGGAAGTACTCTATCATATATATATATGTGATCATGTACCATACATAAAAATAACTCTGCAATGGTATAGTCCAACATCCCTATACAACATAACAACACCAGTCTACCATTCTAACATAGTCATATAGTAGGTATAAGAACTTAACTCCAACACATGGGTGCTAACTTAGACACAAGTGAGTCATAT
>JBBUKS010000059.1:3641200-3651508 GCA_038050645.1 Hedychium gardnerianum | reverse complement strand
TGATTCCGAGCACCCTAGGTTATTCAACTAATTTCAAAGGATTTTTTTTCTTTTTTTATATATTCTTTTTGAATCTGCAACGAATCCGAGATTCGTTGCAGATTCAAAAAGAAAAAAAAATCCTCCGAAATTAGTTAAATGACCTAGGGTGCTCGGAATCACACGAAATAAGTTCTTATATGCTTGTGTCGTCCTCCTTATTATGTACACGACCTCAAATATTAATTTTGTACCCATTATTTTTTTCATAATTAAATCAATTGTATTGAATTCAATTACCTAATAATAACTTAGTTGAAAGAATAATATATATATATTAAATAGAGTTTGATTAAAAAAGTTAGGTCGAATGCGTTTAAAAAAATTACTGATCTCAATATAGCAACGAAAACATAAATTATTAGAATAATATATTATTTAAATGCTAATTTATTTTCTTTTAGTTTTATTTATTATTTGATAATTTTAATTATAAAATTTTAAAAATATTATAAAAAATTGGGGACGAAATGACTTTTTCGTCCCTAAATTGGGGACGAATTTGACGATAAAATTTATTTCGTCGCCAAATAACTCTAAATATCAATCCCAAATTTGGATCTGAGATTATCTCTCCTTAGCGGCGAGGGTTGGCGACGACGGCGGCAGCAACAACGATCAGTCCTCTCGGCGAAGATCTTCAAACCAGTAAGCACTCCCTCGCGCGCATCCTCTCTTCAAGGTCGTCGCTGGTAAAATCTTCGAACCAAATTTTGGCGACACTATTTTTGCAACAAATTTTTTTTGTTGCATAATTCATCGCAAATATATTTTGCAACGAATTTTTTAAGAAAATTCGTTACCAAATTCATCGTCAAATACATGCTTTTTTGTAGTGCTTGCCACTACTCTTTGAGCTTCGAAAACTTCTTATTGGTTTCAGAGCACTTGAAATTTTATCGTCAATCGATCACAATTCTAATGAATTTAGCAAGAAAGGCCACCAACTTCGTTGTTTCTTAGATGGAATACAATCCACTTTTGTGAAGGACGAGCATTATCTCTCATCCTCTTACTTCCTCTCTTGGCAAACCAACAATGGATGAGGGTGTCATCAAATAACACCTTGAGTCATTACTAAACATCCTACAAAGATTCTCATATTCGAACTGATAAACCTTCCTTCTTTAATTTGAATTCAGAGAGGAGTTTCTCTTTGAGATTTTTCTCGACACAAAGCCTTGCAAACTTGCCGCGAGAAAGATCTATTGTCACTTGGTCGATTTTGATTATTCGACCAAAGCTATTTTCCACAAGTCGAAGGCCTTCTTAATTGAGGTATTTGGCCGAGAGTCTCTATATGAATATCATAAGTATACAAATCACATTTTTCATTAAAAGAAACAAATAGATAAAGCTACAATGATCCTGAATTAGAAATGGATTGAGTTTTAGGTACGGAAGGGGTGGGCTAAGCACCAAAACAAAATTAACAAAGAGAAAAAAAAAGAATACATTAATTCTCTTTGATGTCAAATTGTAGATTATAAAATATCTATATTTTTTTTTGATTGGATTAAAGCTTAAGACAATTTTATCTTAGATTCGTCTCTGATTACAATTTTTCCAATGATAAAACTTGACCACTTGGTGTGTTTTGTCAAAGGAACAAAAGAATCTTTGAATAAATGAAGACTCTTATTGTACACTTTTCTTTCCCTTTGGAAAAATATTTATAGATAAATTGATAGTTCACATTAATTTATTATATCAATGGCAAGATCTTATGATATTTTAAGAATAACTAAACATTTTATTAGCAAATTAATATTATATTATTCAATTTTTTAGACATTACTTTTTAGATTAAAAATAATAGTGAAAATAAAATGATGAAAAGGTTTTTAAAACTTAACCTTTTTTCTCCGAAGAGAAAAAAAAATTAATGATTTTTTTATAAAAAAAAATTAAGTCTAAATGTGCCATTTAGACAGAAGTATATCATCCATATATTTTTCACTCTCTTTTTATTTATTAAAAAGTGTTTATTATAAATGAGACATATCGCCTTAGTTAAGACAAAAAATCATATGATATAATATAAAATAATTATATATTCAAAAACATTAAATTTATAAGACTTATAAATTCACTAAAACTCTCAAAAAATGTAAATATAATATAAAAATTAAATATATTTTTTTTAAAATATATTCTTTATAAATAAGCATAACTCATTTATATATTTGAATTATATTTTATCATTTTATCTTTATTAAACATCTTTCCAATCATAAGTAAGTTATGCCTATTTTATTTTTTAAATAAATAAAATTTTAAAAAAATTAATGTGTAGTAGAAAATATAATGCAAATTTATTCCACCATTCACATGAAACAAATATCACATCATTTTTCAACGTTAATTCTTTCAGTTGGATAATTATTTAAAATCTTTTTATTAAAAATTAGTATTTATTTGATAATGACTTTTGAAAACATTATAAGAAAATAAGTAATAATTTATTATTTGTTTTATAAAAAAAATAGTTTTAACCAACACAATTTTAGGAGTATTAAAAAATGAATTTGAAGATGCCTTTCCAAAATTAAGGAAGTAATTAAATTATTTTTTAAAAATGTATCAATTAGAGTTAAATGGAAATTTTGAATATATCTAAATAAATCTAAACTTTAGGATAATCTAATTTGTTGCCCAAACAAAAAAAATAAATTAATATTAATTGCCTTACATTTATGGAAAAAGAATATAAAATAAATGAAAATTTGACGAGAAACAAAACAAAACAAAACAAAAACGGGTAACATGAAGAATTTAAAAAATTAAAAACTACTAATTAAAAACAAGATATTTTTTGTTGTTTTGTAAAGTTGAAATTATATCTCTATTTCAAATATTTTTTTTATAAATAAATTGCCACTTTCAATTAATAATTCTAAAAATACTTTTATGAGTTTATATTTACCAAGAAATAAAAGTATATTTTTTAAAACTATCTTTTAATAT
This sequence comes from Hedychium gardnerianum, assembly GCA_038050645.1. Taxonomy (NCBI): domain Eukaryota; kingdom Viridiplantae; phylum Streptophyta; class Magnoliopsida; order Zingiberales; family Zingiberaceae; genus Hedychium; species Hedychium gardnerianum. The sequence goes on along the minus strand of JBBUKS010000059.1, from coordinate 3,648,502 downwards.
TAAGACTGGGATAATTAAAAATCAATTACTATCATATATATTTTAATTAAGATTTGTGTTTCTTTTTAAAAGGATTAAGCGCATTTTGCTAAAATCTTTAGCTGGTTTGACCTTTTAGTGCTATCATTTGTTAAGAACATTATATTAATTAATTATAATTTTATCCTTAAATTAGGATCATCCACACGTCAACATAAACGCACTTTGTAATTTTATCATGTTATTTACTAAAAAAATCATTTTTTTAGGATAAGAATGATCAATCCATACAATGATTAATTATGTGGAGCAATAGATATCTTTCTACTTCTTATTAAGACTAAGATCAAATATCTTTTTCATTTATTTATTTATTTTTATCAATATCTTCGAGATAGTATATAATATATTAATAATATCCATCACAACAAAATAGACATTCTACTTTCTTACATTGAACTCCATCTATATTAAATATAAAAATAGAGGATGAATATTGGTCTAACTCATGCATGAGAGGTAAGGACGGAGAGGGGCAGATGGAAGCGTTTTTTTTTTTTATAATTATTTTAATGTAAGAGAAATAGAAATATAAAAATGATCGATGGAAGAGAGATAATGACATGGCCGCTCCTCTCCCTCCTCAACGGAAACATGTACCTTTCATCCTTCTTTTTAGAATTATAAATAAATTAAATATTCATAAATAAATTTAATATTCAACTTAATAAAAATTTATTTATATTCATTTAATATACACAAAATTAATTAAATAAATAAATTTAAATAACTCGTTAAGCCAAACAAACAAATTTAAACACATATATGTTCAGCTCGTTAATGTTCGTAAACAACATTCGTGAACAATCGTATTCATTAATAAAACTCTTATCACCATGTTAAATAAAAAAAATAAAAAAATAAATAAATTTAAATTATCAAGCTCAATAATCAATCAAACAAGTAAAAAATTCAAATAATCAAATAAACTTGAATTGAAGGCTCGAAAATATCTAAATGAATCAACTCAAGCCAAGCTTGAAGTGAGAACTCGATAATATCTAAACGAACCAACTTCAAGCCAAGCTTGAAGTGAGAACTCGATAATATCTAAACGAACCAAACTTAAGCCAAGGTTCAAACAAGTTCAAGCTCATAAAAAATAAATCAAGTCAAACTTGAACAATCATTTTAAAATTTTGATTCATTTTATGTTCAGCTCAACTTAATTCGATTATCTTATCAAATAAATTTAAATACCCTAAAATTTAATTTCATTTGACTTATTTATAACCCCACTCGTTTCCCAATATAAAATTTATGACTCGACAAAGACACTGAGATAAGTGAGATAAACACTACCTTTATAAATTATTAAGGTTATTCTAATTACCTTTGAATTTAGTATCATGTTGAATGTTTTAGTGTGTTAAATCCTTGCTATATATACCATGCAATGCAATGATTGTTTTTATGATGATATTAATATAATATTAATTTTCTACTATATTAATATAGTGTCACATTTTTTGTTTTTTTTATAATAATCTTTCGTAATCATTTTTCCCCTCAAATTCTTTTCTCCTATTTGCAAGTGAATGAGCATGATTCTCTCATCTAACATATTAGACATAATATCTAAATGATTTTTAAATTTCTATTCTCTTCCGTGATCATTTTCTTTCCGACTAGTAAGTGTTTCATGCATCATGAATATCTCATATTTATCCATAAAATTATAAATGAATCAAATATTTATAAATAAATTTAATAAAAATTTAATTATACTCATTCAATACACATAAAATTAATTAAATGATTAAATTTAAATATCTTTTTAAATTAAATGGATAAATTTAAACACGTGTTCAATTATTCTTGAATAATATTCATAAATAAAATTTATAAATAATATTCACAGACAAAATTTATTAAAGTCAACAAAACTCTCATCCACGTTATAAATAAAAAATATTTTTTTAAAATAAAATTAATAATCAATTAAATAAATTTAAAATTATAAAAAATTTAAATAATCAAATAAATTTTAAATTTTTAAATAATTAAATAAATTTAAACTTAGAACTAGATAACATTTATACAAATTAAATTTAAACTCATAAAAAAAATTAAGTCAATTTGAATAATCATTTGAACGACAACGACATAACTCGATTTGTTAAAAAGGAAAAAGAATAAATTTGTTTTGGAAAAACACAAACAAAGCAATGAAAGCCATGCGGAATAAAACCCAAGCTATTCTCCATCGTCCGGCATATTCCCTCTTCGTCTTCATCCTCTCTTTCCTTTATATGCCCTCTCTCTCTCTCTCTCCCTCCCTCTATTCCAAAATCTCCCCTTTTTGCTTTCGTTCCCTCTTGATCCTCGTTAGCTTCGATCCTAGATCGGAAAGATTGCGTCTTGGTGATGAAGTTTGGGAAGAACCTCAGCAGCCAGATCGAGGAGACGCTGCCGGAGTGGAGGGATAAGTTCCTCTCCTACAAGGACCTCAAGCGGCGGCTCAAGCTAATATCCGGCGCCGAGCGGCCGACCAAGCGGGCCAAGGTGGCCGATGAGGTGGCGGCCGGCGACAACGCGCCTTCCTCCACGGCTGAGGAGGAGGAGTTCATGAGTCTCCTTGAGGCCGAGCTTGACAAGTTCAATACTTTCTTCGTCGAGAAGGAGGAGGAGTACATCATCCGCCAAAAGGTATGTGGCTTTTCTTGTTCGGTTTCCGGTGGTTGTATGAATTGATGAATGATAAATAGCACGGAAAATTGAAATTAGGTTTCGATCTCGATTCCAGATTCCATCATCTAAGTCGTTTGGTATGGTAAACTTTCTGATTTGATGCGCCGCTTCTCGATGGAGAATTAGGTTTGGAAACCATTTACAAATTATTATTTGTATATTATATCTACACTTCTTGTTCCTTGCGATGGAACTAGTAGATAGATTGATCGTGTCTCTTTCCCTATCCTCTCTTGTTGGAGGTGACTTTTTAGACTTCTTCATGGCTAGATCTTGCTTTATTTGTTGGAAATTATGGGATAGTTTACTTAATTGCATCGACATGAATCTGTGAATTTGCAGGACCTGCAGGATCGAGTCACTGAAGCCATCTCTAGGAGTTCCAAGGAGGAGTTGATGAAAGTAAGGAAGGGAATTGTAAACTTTCATGGCGAGATGGTTCTTCTCGAGAACTACAGTGCTCTCAACTACACTGGTAGGTTTTCATACCATTTCTTGCTAAGTATTCATCATTTCCTTGATCTGTTTTTATGTAGGGTATTTTTAACTTGAGGCAATTTGTGGGTTTTATCCTACAATCACTTTTACTAATTGATCAGGTTGATTAGGTTGATGATATATCGATTCGTAAATTTGCTTTGCTAGGCTATGGCATGTTAGCACTTAGCAGACATACGACACAGAGATCTTGCACTTGTCGATGGTGACACAATTAAGCCGCTCCTCTTGTAACTTCCACAACAGAGAACTCTATGCTATTTACCTACTATTGATGCAGTTTAACTGATTTATACTAACCAAATGGGTTTAACTTATTGAGGTTTTCAAACACTCAACTAATATATTAGATACTGCATGTTTTATTTGTTAATTTTTCTGATTATACTTCTCCAATTTGTTAGTAAGGAAGCTCACGTTAGCTTAGTCATGATCGGAGTCTGATAAATAAGGAAACAATAACTAATTTTATGTTTGATCGAGTGAGCACTTCTCCCAAAAACTTATGTTATTGAGAGTTATGCTTGAACATCTATCAAAACCATTCCACGTGTGTGGGCAGTCGAGTGGAGCGGATTCACGTATTGAGAGTTACCTTTGCATATAGATATTCTTTTAAAATAATAAGACTGGCTATGATTCCAACAGATTTTAGAATAGGATTACTTCTAATTTGACTAGGTAGCCATTATTTGAAAGGTTAAAATTGTTAGGAAATAGCTCCATCTATTTTTTCTTATTTTCCGCACAGTTCAAATTCATGAAAATATCACGCTAATTAACCCTTTTTAAATTCCTTTTTCCCCTAGGTATGTTTTCATATAACTGTCTAAACATCGTATGTCAGAACAAAGTCAACTTTGTTTGATTACTAGTCTAACATGAGATTTCTTTAAAATATTTGTGCGGCTTAAATGACATGTGATGGAGAGGAAAGAATTGAATGATGAGAATACTTCAAATCAAACACCAAGAATCATTCTTGCTTGAGTTAAAGTAATTAAAAATTTCCCCCTTTTCTATTGGTTAAGCCAAGTGCAAAAAGTTTATAGCTAAGACTTATTTATCCAGATAGGTTTTGCAGCTTGGTGCTGAACAAAATAATTGTGAACAACTTAGAACATGATATATGTGAAGTAGAATATCTAGAAATTATTATATGAAAAAGAAAAATATAGCTCCATAACATTGGACATGATTTTTCACTTGTTTTGGCATTTGTGATTTGATGTGGGAACTTTAGAAATGGATGGACGCTAATGGTTCGCCAGGCAACTATACTATCTATTCAGAAGCAAGGGATACACCTGAGTTAGTAAACAATATATATAGTCTTTGTTTTGTGGATCTTTTGTTTGTTTGATGATATATTTACTGACTGAGCGATACACTATCAAGATAACAACTCTTACAAAAAAAAAAAAAGTATTGGATAGTTCATCTACGACATCTCCATAAGATGATGCAGAACTATCATCTCTCCATTTGTGTATACATGGTTATAGTTCCCTTGGAACAGGTTGTTGGCTAGTGCATGAGGTATTATCACCATGAGTTTTGGGAGTCAAATCCTGGCTAATAATCAGGTTCTTACGCTCCTCATGCACTGGTCACTGTTCAGGCTAATAGTCACTCGTTATTTATCTCCTTCGTATTGATCCTGAGACGGATTGACGGAGGCGCTGGAGCGAACGTTTCACCTTTTGCCACCGTGTGTATACATGGTTATATGATAGCGAACTGCTCTCTCTCTTTTGGTTTTATTGATGAACTGCTCTCTCTCTTTAGGTTTGTATGTTTTTTGGCCAATCCTTTATATGTCTGATTGCGTTTATTTGTGATGATGTTCAGGTCTAGTGAAAATACTGAAGAAGCATGATAAAAGAACTGGAGCACTTATCAGGCAGCCCTTCATCCAAAAGGTTCTTAAGCAGCCATTCTTTACGACCGATCTGCTTACAAAACTTGTGAAGGAGTGTGTGGTAATGCTTGACCACCTCTGCTCCAAGAACGACCCTTCAACTTCAGCAGAATGCAACACAGAGAACGGAGAAAGGAAACCAGCACAATCAGGTTCCTCATTGGTCGGAGGGGTTCCAGAGTTGGAGGAGATCGAGTATATGGAAGGCTTATACATGAAGAGTACGATAGCCGCACTGCGTTCCTTGAAACAGATTAGGAGTGGAAGTTCGACTGTCAGTTTCTTTTCGCTGCCTCCTTTGAAGAGTAATGGATTGGAAGAAAGGTGGGGCAACAATGTTCCTGTGGTAGAACAAGTAGCTGAGTAACAACATTACACCAACAACCATTACACTAGTAACCTTTGTTGTCTCATAATTTGTTTGGAAATGTTCTTCCCTCTATAATTCCATAAAGTTTCTCTTGAATGTTTAATCCTTATCGTACATGTTAATTCTGAGAATATAAATTTGTATTATCGTGGGCAAAATTGGATATTAGAGAGAGTTTTACTTAGAATCGACAGAAACTTTCATTAAGTGCTGTATAGAAAATCAGTGTGCCTTAAACGAGTGAATGTGCGGCCCAATGTGCGGCCGTCAGCTATTCCTTTTCAGTCGGGCGGACCAATTAGTTGGGAAAGCAAGCAAGTTGATTAGGCCATTGGTAAAAAAGACCACGGAGAAAAAAAAAACAAAAGCAAACTTGCACGAGGCGGGCGGCCGTGCGACACCGCCCCACGCAAGGCGACCGCGTGGCATTGCCCTGCACAAGGTGCAGCCACACAATGCGTCCGTACAGTGCTGCCCTGGCTAGGCGCGGCCACGTGGTGCTGTCCTACACGGCCACCTCACACGGTGCCACCCTGCAAGAAGTGCAGCCGTCCAGCGCCACTAAAGGATCGCTCAATCAAACTCAGCTCAGGACGGAGTCGGCACCTAGGATTGAGAGGGGATTGAGAGGAACACAAGCGGATGAGGGAAGACGAACCCAAGCTTTTATTTTACAAAAATCAAGAGGGAAGTAAGGGAACGAGGGACGCTCGTTTGCCTTGCAACCCTATTACAAGTAGACTTAAATAGAGAAAACGAGGGGACATCATAACATTTCGGGTGCTCATTGGGCCCCATCGACGCATGCAGAGATGCTCTCTTTCTTTCTCTATCCGTCGACACGACAAGTGACGGGACAACGCCACTTTTACAAAACCGCCGGCACAAAACCGTATGCGCCCTTGGTTTTACAAAACCAGGAATCCATGTGGACCCCTGTTGAACAGCGTGATATACTGTTCGACACGACTAAAAGCAAAAGGTCGCGTGGCTGACTCAGCCACGTACAGTTCGGCCGACACGGACAAAGGATGCGGCAGGAACACCGGGTCCTCCACGCTCCATTATTGATTCTGATAGTGTACAACCTTCGGTCGACTGGCTGTACGGAGACGTCGCCGGTTCTCGCCTGACGGACCAGCAACTCCGTCACCAATCTTCACGGCATCTATGGCTGCCGCTTTCCGTTGCTTCTTCCGCAATTGATTCCAACGGAAACAACGCCTCCTCGGCCAACGCCTCCTCACCCTACGCCAAAGCCGTTCATCTTCCTCCAGCGCCTGAAGTACGGACTCAGCCGTCGTTGCGGTGGCACTCGAAGATGCACGGAAGGCCGGAGTGGTACTAGGCTATCACTTCTCCCACCATCTTTCGAAAAAAGGATGGGACATCCATTCAACCGCCGAGAAGCAGTCATTGTCGGATGATTTCGGGTCCCATCGTTGATCTTCAGCCGGTCGACGGCTTTGGCATGCCGCAGCCGTTTCGGCCGCCTCACAGGAGTAGGCCGTGGCAGTCTCCCATGAAGAAGCTGACTCTTCAGTCGATGCAGTCTCCCATGATGAGGAAGTTTCGGAATTCCTGCATGAGTCAGTGCAATCAGTGGCACCAATGACAGATTTACCTGAGTTTTCGCTGGCCACTGAGCTGGTACCGGAGTCCGTTTCTCACTCGAACTCGGTGCGACTTGTCGTGGATTCAGACTGCGGGGAAACATCATCTGATACAGGTGAGTGAGCGCCTCGACAGGAACAGCCGGGCTGCGGCCGTTCAACATCTGATG
>JBBUKS010000059.1:3627724-3638875 GCA_038050645.1 Hedychium gardnerianum | reverse complement strand
GATAGGACCTTATTTTGTAGATTTAACTTGTATGAATTTTTCACATGGATCACGGAAGGGATCCTATTTTTCCGCTGCGATTTGATTTTGTCGCATAGGATTCCCAACAGTACGAATCTTCTTTTTCTCCAAAAGTTTTCGGAGAGAAAAACTATATTTGATTGCTCATCGGAAGCGGTCAAGGATCACAGGCCTTAGAGTAGTAGTCGCTGGACTACGAACTAAGTAAAATTGATCATGTCTCCGTATATTTACTTTTATTCTTATTTCGCTGCTAACTTACTTTGATTCGATTTTATGAAGAAGAAAAGAAAATATTTTAAATGATCGAGATTCATACTCCTCTCTCGTTTCCTACGATCTTATACTTACGTGGTTCGGTAAAATGTTATAGAAACAATGTCATTGTTGATGTGCTAAGGCTGTCGAGAAGATTTCAATAAGAAAAGAAGGATACGAGGGAGTTTGACAAGCATCATGCGATAATTTTAGAAGACCCAAACTAGTACCTCTAAATTCACTAAAATTTGAGTTCTAGTTAACTCACTTTGCATCCCGTAAGAAAGACAGAATGAACTGTGTTGATAAGCATGATTGTGACACATGTGCGCTTTCGTTTAACTTAAATCGAATTAACTTTGTGTTATTTAAAATTGTTTCACAATGTATTGTGATAGAGTTAAATCAAGTTGAGTTTGAAATTAATTGAATTGTTGAAATATTTATTTAAATTTAGTTTGGTTTCTTCTTATTTGTTGAAGCCTAAATTTGATTCATTTAGATATTTTTTTATTTAAGTTTATTTAATTATTTTAAAATTTTAAAATTTTAAATTTATTTCATTGGTTATTAATTAATTAATTTATTTTGAAAGTTTTTTTTAAAAAATTATTTATTAACTTATTTTTTTTTATAAATTTTATAAAAATTTTATTGATGAATATAATTTAAATTTTACGTGTGGATATTATTGATAAATAATTTACGTTCTTTATTCATAGATATTAACAAATTAAATACATATATATTTATATAATTTAATAAATTATTTAAATTTATTTATTTAATCAATTTTATGCATGTGAAAAAAACATAAATAACTCTATAGTAGTTATGTCGAATGAATAATCAAAAATTTTAAAATATAAATTTCAATTACGTAATTTAAATAACTGAATAATTGAATTAAAAAAAAAACATAAACAACCTCTAGGAAAATTGAGTATCAAATTTATTTACAAATATTTATTTCGTCTATAACCCTAATCTTAGTCATAGATAATTAAAGAAACCTATTTGTATATACTTTGGTCCATTTTTTTTTGAAATAATATATTTAAGTTTGTCTTCGTGTAAACTATGTATTAGAAGATTTGGAGATCTATTTGAGGTTTAGAATGAGAAAATTAGTTGAAGATTAAGAGTAGTTTGACAAACATAAAATAAAAATAGGGTGTCATGTGACAAAAAAGGAACATGGAAGTGTGATAAGGTCCAAAATAAAGGTGTGATTCCACAAAGTGCCTAAATTAGCAATTTGATAAAACTACCGCATGATAAATTAGGTGAGGTTTATGCGTGAAATAAAATAATACCTTCCCACTTCCCAAAGGAAAAGGAATACATTTTCTATGAATTATTATTATTATTATTTTATCCTATAAATTAGGGTTTTATAACATTTTCTTCTCGTTTTTGCTTTTTGGGCCGTCCTTCCACCGCCATAATGGAGAACGGGGAAGAGAGCGGCGCCGGTAGCAAGCGATCCACCGCCGAAGCCAACCCTGACCCTGATCCACCTCCGACCTCTCCCTCTCGCACTCCTTTCACCAGTCTCAGCCAGGTCGATGCCGACCTCGCCCTCGCCCGCGCCCTTCAAGAACAGGCACCCGATCTGACGATCTCTCGTCCCTGATCCTCTATGCTTGAATCATATATCAGTGCGGGAAATGAGGGATTGTGTTGTTTATTTGCTGGTACAGGAAAGGGCGTACGCGATGCTGAGGATGAACGGCGCTGATGGCAGCGATTACGAGAGTTCTGACGCAGGCAGCTATGATTACGAGGAGGAGGAGGAGGAGGATGGGGATTATGTGGGATACGAGGCAGACCATGTGATTGAGGAGGGAGGGAGCATCGAGGGGAGTGACTACGGAGAGGACGCCTTCGATGCCAACGATCCTGTTGTAGATCCGGAGGATTTCGAAAACGATGAGGAGTTTGCAAGGGCTCTGCAAGATGCCGAGGAGCGGGAGGTTGCTGTTAGGTTGATGTCCCTTGCCGGATTGAACGAATGTGAGAAATGCTGCTCAGAGTTTGTTACTTGCTATTGTCTTACCATGTTGAATTGAATTTTGATTTATTTGGTTTAAGGGGTGTCCGATGATCATGGTGAACATGGCGGTAATTCTCAAGTGAGTGCTAATTATTTCCTCTTGAAGCAACTAGTTTCATCACTCTTTTAAAACTATGAAGCTTCAAATAGAAAAAAATTGTCTTGTTTTCTCTAGCAATTATATTAACATGATGAACTAATTATGAATGCTAGGTATAGTGAGAGTTAATAAATGCTTTTGCAGTGATTTGAGGTTTCTACCTAGGGAAGTTTGTGATTATTAGAAATGCTAAAATTAAAATACCATTATTTGTGTCCCTCCAATTGATGGAAAAATAAGAAAAATAAGGTTAAATGATATGAACATGTTGGAAGACAAGTTATATTTTATATAGTCAGCCAAATTGTATGAGTTATAGTTATAAAGGTAAGGGTAAAGAGCTGTCAAAGAGAATTCTATTTAATACATTTATAATTAATTTAGAATATTTAAATTTATACTAGCGAAACAGTCTTTACATAGAGTCGAATGGTAGGATTAAACTATGCCCCAACCCACAATGGTTAGAACTTATGAGTTGTTGTGAGCAATATCCTCTTTATTCTTCTCCTAAATGCATCAGGTAGAAAAAGGTTTTCTATTTCAATGCTTCCCAAGTAGATAAACAAAAATTTTCTATCTTTTTTGTGTCATAGGAGACAGCATATACACGGTACAGCTTGATATTTAAATCTAAATGGCATAATGAGTTTCCAGTTGCATACTTGATAAAAAATAGCATACAAATAAGAGATTGGATGTTTTATTGTCTTGTGTTTTGGATATCCTAGGTAATTGTATCAACAAAGAATGTTTAGGCAAAAAACTGGGGAAGAAACATGTGCTAAATCCAACTTAGACAGTTAGAAGAAAAAGATCGAAGGGATTTGATCATTACTTCCCAAGAGTGCTAGTTACATTCTTTGCAAGTTCATTTCAATCGTCCAATAATGATTTTTGACCTTGGACATGCACAGAATTTTCAGAATTCTAGACTAGGGAGATTGTCTGGAAAGACCAACTATAATGAGATCATTTTACATGGGACAGTAAGATAGTAAGATTTATGTAAAATAAGTTTATTATCATTAATCCAAAACTTTAATCAATATTTTATTATATAATCAAAGGTCTAAAGAAATTTGGTGTAAACAGGAATTTTACCTAGTGAAGCTAGTCTCATTTAGTTAGCTTCTATCCTGGGCTCCTAGCCCTATTATGAAACTGATTAAGAAGTGGCAAATAGGCGAGGAGACATGAGCCTGCCCCAGTACTTGAATGAGAAGTCATTCAGTCTGGGGCTATCATTGAATCCCATAGAGGATGAAGTGATCCAAAAAGGTTTGCTGAAGGTTGTCTGATCATGAGTTTTGCCTTAATTTGTGCTTCAAACAGATGTTCTTTACAGAATCGAGCACTTATCTAGAATCATTTTCTTCTGAGAACCCTAGCTTGATTTTTGATATAGGAAACAACTGTTGTCCATGTTTAATAGAGAGCAACTCCCTTCACTGTTTGGGAAACTGATTTTGAGGATAGCTGGAATTGTATGCTTGAATGAGGAGAACATCCACCAGTAAGTGAAAATGAATGGATCTGTCAAGTGATTCAACTTCTTCTAATGCTAAGGTAGGCTATCTAAAAAATGAAAGTTGACCCACTATGGGTTTCTATTAGAAATTGAAAATGGCATTAATTCAAAACTTATCTAATACATAGGATCCTAACCCTTTTTATAGATTGATTACATGATTTATTCTTCGTAAACTAACATATTTTTTCCAAAAAAACTCTATGCTTTTATATCCCATGATTTATAAAAATATTTTTAGTCTAATTTTTAGGGATATTCCATGACAAGCTAGTTAAAAGATATCTATCATTTTCCTCTTAAATGCAATACTTTAAAATACTGAACTAGTTATCCCTTAACCCTTAAGTAAATATGTTTGCAAGTCGTCTATGTGTAGATACATAAGGGGTACAAATTAGTAGGAATCTGCAAGTACCTAATGCAAGTAGATTTTTGATGATGAGAAATTATCTTGAGCCATCATTAGCAAAATTGAATACTCTAGCTTTGTTACTTTCTTTGGATGACCAACTTGAGTGTTCTTCTCATAGCTAAAAGAGCTTTCCCAAACACGTGCTGCCCGAGCTTGTGGTAGTGATTGAACTGCTTTTTGGGAACCATCTCTTGCATCTCCACCATTTTCCAAATGGTTTACACAGTGATAATCCGCGATATCAAGAGTATGACAACATTAGGTCCCTGACATACAGGAGATTGAGGACGTTGACATTGTCCATGGTGGTGACATTATGGAAGGCAGAGTATTACCACCTAGCATTCTAGGAGGAGGTGACCAAAAGCCATTGCTGATGGCTTTTTGCTTCTCTAGTGCGATCGGCTTCTATGCATTATTGTGCTCCACCATGATTTAGACAACAAATTAGATTAATTTGGCCGATGATTAATGAACTCGATTGATGCTATTGGAAGATAAGATCATTGGAAGTCGTTATCACCTTTGATACCAACCGTTCCACTCACCTTAACCATGACTTTGTACCACAATTATACCTCTCTAGCCGTTGTGATCAAGACACGAGGGACGAGGGAGAGGAGGCTAGTGTTAGGTGTGATAGGAGAGACAGCTAGGGATTGGATTGATAGTTAGGGGGTTTGGAGACACGACTAGGATTTGTTTTGATGCCATGCTGGAAATTGAAAATTGTATAACTCAAAAAACTTATCTAATACATGAGACTCTAACCCTTTTTCTACATTGATAACATGACTTATCCTTAATAAAATTTTAATAAAACCTCTACGCTATTATATTCCATGATTTATGAATTTTTTAGTCTAATTTTTAGGAATATACATGATTACAAAATCATAGTTTCTCACCGTATCAATTGATCTTTAATCTTAATTGGATGTTTTTGACTGACCTTTATTATTAATCAGGAGATAGAATTAGGGAAACATGTATTCAGGGGAATTTGGTGCTAGTTGTATTGGAAATGTTACATATAAGAGGGCAAATTCTGGCTTTTGTTGATTTCTCATTTACATGCTTAAAGTTCAAGGATGAATTTTTTAAGAAAAGATAAATGATGGATGGTTGCATGATATGTTCGAATGCCATGCTTTAGAACTCTAATGTGAAAATTTAAAATTGTGACATGGACGTTGAATTGGCATATTCTTATCAAAATTGATGACTTACATCTTAGAACACATAAATACTAGATCAATGTCTTAGAGTTTGCCCCAGTTATGCACTTGACTCATTTGTCATAAATTATATCTCAGGATGCTTGGCAAGAAATTGATCCAGATGAATTCTCATATGAGGTAAGGGAATTTTTTAGCTGATAGACTTTGGCTCATCTTTTGAAGTTTATCTGAGCTTGTCTGCAATCTCTTCTTCAGGAGCTGGTTGCACTGGGGGAAGTAGTTGGAACTGAAAACAGAGGCCTTTCTTTCGAAACAATTGCTGCTCTGCCTTCAGTCAATTACAAGGCAGAAAATGTGCAAGATAATAATGCTGAACAGTATGCATGTCTTACTTGCTTATATTATTGTTCATCAATTTAAGATTTATTAAAGTTATTATCCATCTCAAGATTTAAATGATTGCTACAGATGTGTTATATGTCGGCTGGAATATGAGGATGGTGATTCATTGGTGGTGCTTTCTTGCAAGCATAAATACCATTCTGAATGTATTAACAAGTGGCTCCAACTAAACAAGGTATGTAATATGAAAAGTCAGTAGCACGTTCTTGTGTATCCATGTTTCTCATCTTTAATGGAGTTTGTATTCATATTGGAGTGCGTACGTCTAGTATTTATTCTGATAATTCAAGCTTGCACTTGTTTAACTACAAAAATATGCTGGCCCGTTTCTTAATTTGTACCTCTTTGATATATCGTAGATTATGTGACTATATATATATTCAAAGAATACCCAAACCAAGGCTGAATAAAAAATCCTATCACAACAAAAATTCATTTCATTGATATGATAACCATATCCTCATAGCAAAAGGAATTTAAGAAACAACAATTATATCCATCCATTGCATCCCTTTGAAACATGGAAGAACAATTACCATAAATGCTCAATTAAAAGCCATTTACTCCACTTGCTTACTGTTTCTAAGCAAGGTAATAAAATACAATTCTAGGTGTAGATGTTTACCCACTGCCTAACATCTGGACGAGTCTAAGCAGCCGGTATTAAAATAATATTAAAAATGGAAAAGAGAAAGTATATTAAATTAAGGATAATTAATATTAATGTATGTAAGTGTTAAATAAACAAGTCATAATTGATAAATAAATGCAACACACAACAACAATGAAAGATTTCACATTTCAACTAAGAAAATAAAAATTGTCACAAAACAAAAAACTTGGTAATTGCATATTCATAAATCCAAATCGCAAGAAAACAAATAGCTAGGGTATAATTAGTGGCATGCTACAATATTAAAATATAATAAACTAACAACTTGTAAAAAAAATAATTTTTTGTTAGACTTGTCCAGACCGCCTAGGTGGACTGCCTCAGTCAATTAATAGGGGACCTTAGCCACTAGGAAAAGTGGTTCCTTGGTAAATCTACCTAGGTGTCCTCCAAGACTGCCTTTAAGAGCAATTTTTCCAAGAGTTTCACTCATTATGAACAACCTCTATTGTCTCCTCTCCCCTCCTCACTTCTTTTGCTCTCACTTCCTGCACCAGTTTCAACTGTTCTTGAGCAGCAGCCTAGGAAGACTTTCATGATACTGAGATCCTCTATCACGTACATATTATTGAGGAGAATGAAGTTGGTACGAAAATGGGTAACAACCATAGACGTAATAAAGTGACCTTATCGAGCCACGTCTGATGTGGATCTTGCTTTTTATGCCCATTACTTCTTGTCCTTTAGATTTCACCCTCATTAATTGGAATAGATTTGATATCTCTGCCCTTGCCCGTGTTTCTGATTTCTGCATGTTCTATTTGTTCCCTCCCTCTTCACATGTCATTTTAGCATTTGCTTTGATCTCAAGCACTAAAGACTAGCATAGAAACATCAAGAATGTTGGATGTACTTTGATATAGTGGACTTATAAGAAAAAGGAATTAACTAAAGTTTCCTATTTTAGAAAAATGCGAATTTTTTTATAAATAAATATTTCTAGTTGTATACTCTATATTAACTGGAAGTGTTATTTGTCTATTAGTAAATTTTAAAATTTAGATAAATGTGAAACTAATATAGTTAAGCAGCAGCAACAATTTCTAGAAATTAAATTTTATAATATACATCACTTTTATAACAAAAAAAAATATATAAGGCTTGTACAAAACCAATGCATTGCATGGTTGATTTTAGTTCTAACACGGATCATTTGGCAAATAGGGATTCTGTTTTTTTTTTTTTTTGGGCTTGGTGATTGTTAGCTTCAACTGTGAGGGTAATAACCATGATTGGCTTCTTGTTCGATGCAGTGTTTTTTTTTTTTTTTTTTGAGATATGGTTTTTCTCTAGCAGGATCGTGAAATAGTTGTGTAATTATGCAGGTTGATGATTTGTCTGGCTGCCTCATTTTACTATAGGCATTATATGTCATTTGGCTCTTTAGATAATTGATGTTTGTTTATTGTTGCCTTATTGTATTTCTAGCTACGAAATTAGTACTCAAAACTACAAGTTTCTTTCTTCAAAGAAAGGCCTTGAATAATTTGATGGTTGCAATTTGCTGAGTTTGGAAATCTCTAATAGAGCTTTGCAAGTGCCTGATGCTGGCTGTCAACTTTTCGTGGTTTATTTCGCTATGTTTTGAATCTGTCCTTTTTAATTTCTACGTTGGTCTATTTAGAATTCCCATCTCCATTGGATCCAATTGATGATTAGTGGTCTTGCGGTACTTCTCCTTGTGAGCGAATCACTGCAGAAATTGAGGGTTGTCACTAGATCTCAGATTGGCAACTTAGTCACATGTTCAAATTAACAGATGAATCTGTCAGTTTTGTTATAGTTTTTCAATCAAAATGGTTATGGAATTATTTGCATGCTTACACAACTAATTGTGATTTGAGGACTATTTTACTTTTAAAACTTTTACGTTTGACCTGTATATAAATGTTTTGAGAAAATATCTTGCAAATGATCTTCAGATGGGTGAGCAGATTTTTGCATGACCTCAAAACAGTTCTAAAATCTAATAGTTTCCCCTTTTTTGTCTCGCCTTTATATTTCTTTGTTATTATGTTACTTTAGATATGAGATTAATTCAAGATTGTTTTTTTGTCCCAAATTCATCAGAGACAGAGTTCATAAAAGCTAACCGTTGTGGTTTATTTTCCCTGTAGGTCTGCCCTATCTGCAATGCTGAGGTCTCTACATCAGGGAGCAAGTGAAATGTGATAATCTTTCAAAATGATCATCGTCTTTGTTGGATGCTTTGTCAACATGATAAAGGTGAAACAGCTGTTCCTACTACGATAAGAACTTGTCGTAACACGCATAGGACGTCACATTGCGATGTAATATTATCAATTCTTAATGTACAAAACAAACCTCTTGCTCATCGTCTGCTTGTGTTTGGATAAAGCTGTTCTCTGGGTGAAAATGACCACTTGCAGTTACAATCACTCCACCTGCGTTTTCTTTCTTTTGTGCTTCATTTTAAACTTTTTTATTACGTTTTTAAAATTATGGCTTATCATTAAATTTATCACAAACTTCGGAAATTTAATAATTGTATCATGAATTTTAATATAATCAGTTTGAGTACTGATTCTGCTTAACACATTGCATCATATTTTTTACATCGTATGTATTGATTCAACAATTTTAAATTAACACATTGACAATGTGTGTTTTTTATGAATTATATTACACATCGTGTGGATAACGAGATGCAGATAATCATAAAGTGCATGAATTTTCAGAGACAACAACACTATTTGTAGATCCCAACAGTAGTATAGATTTGTAAATGCATAAATTGCAATATCAGAGCCCTCTGTTTGCATAGACCAGCACGATCCGCTTTCGGATGTAATATAAGAGCCCTTGCGTTTGCGTAAAGGCAAGCTCGATCTAATGAAATAAAAAAAGATTGGTTGATAAGTTAAAATCGTCTTATAGTTGTAGACTTGACATCTATTGTAAAGCTCATGTACTTGTGTGATAAAAAATGACTCACTTCAACTCTCATCGCCGATCTCATAGTGAAATTAAAAAAAGTAAATCACGATAATTGAACGATTCTCTCTAGATAAGAGAAATTTTATTTTTTAAGAGATTATTTTTCCGAGCAATCAATTTGTATTCTCATATAATAATTTACTATTAACTCGACTATGTCCGTGAAGATTATTTAGTCATGTTCTTGGTTCTCCTTATCGTCTTATAGTTGTAGACTTGACATCTATTGTAAGGCTCATGTACTTGTGTGATAAAAAGTGACTCACTTACTTCAACTCTCATCGCCGGTCTCGTAGCGAAATTAAAAAAGTAAATCACGATAATTGAACGATTCTCTCTAGATAAGAGGAATTTTATTTTTTAAGAGATTATTTTTCCTAGCATTCAATTTGTATTCTCATATAATAATTTACTATTAACTCGACTATGTCGGTGAAGATTATTTAGTCATGTTCTTGGGACGCATCTATGGTTCTTCCTGCCATAGAAGATCAGGTGCCGATGGAGTAGATCAATGAGCTTGAAATATGAGGATTTCTTCTCATAAAGATACTCAGGAACAATAGAGTCCCGGAGTAATTTATTTTACTTATATTTTCTACATTGCCATTAATAGTCGAGTCCAAAGAATATTGAATATTTTATTTTTTTTTATTTGATTTTTAAAAATTTATTATTGAACAAGGATACCAGGATAAGGAAAAAATAATAATAAACCCAATTAATTTTGGGTGATTGATCCAGTCTTATAAAATTTTTCTATAGATCACTAAAATAAATTAGGAAGTGTTTACAGTGGATGACCCAGAAGTCCAGTATGTCTTGATTGCGCGTTTTATTTGGAGGATTTTTTTTTATAAATATATTATAATTAGAAATCAAATCATAAATATTTGAATAATAACTTAAATATTTTACCACTGAACCATAGCGCTATGGGGTAAGGGTACAAGGATAAGAGCTTTGTATCGAAGCAGTTTAGATAAAAATCCATTTCAATTTGGCAAGCAGTCAAAGGCAATTTTGGGTTGCTATTTAAAAGATTAAGAAACCATTTCTTGGTCTTGGAGCTCAATTTAAAAGTGGTACGTTGCGCACTCTTGTTTCTTATTATAAATGAATCAATCGTTTCTAAACAAGTTTAATATTTGGTTTGAGAAAAAATTATTATATTTATTTAGTATATTTATTTGTTAATGTTATTATAAAATATTCATGAATAATTCATAAATAAAATTTATAAATCATGTTCATCAATAAATTTTTTATCAACTTATAAATACACAAAGAAACTCTCAAAATGAATAAACAAACTTGTAATATTCAACTCTCTTATCAATTAAATAAATTTAAAATTTTAAAAATTTCAAACAATCATAAATCTTGAATTGAAAATCTAAACGAATCAAGATTAAGTTCATAAAAAAAATCAAATTATATTTGAAAAAATTATCAAAACAGCTTATCATTTTAGACTTGACTTGATTTGCATCAATTAATTTATTAAATAAGTTTGAACAACACGAAGACCCATAACCCTAATTTCTTCTAAATCA
>JBBUKS010000059.1:3614087-3624396 GCA_038050645.1 Hedychium gardnerianum | reverse complement strand
GCAAGAGATCCGACACACCTTGGACAAACGGGATAAGCGAAGGGCACGCAACGAAGGTATACCCTATTAGATAGGACATTATTTTGTAGATTTAACTTGTATGAATTTTTCGCATGGATCACGGAAAGGATTCTATTTTTCCGTTGCGATTTGATTTTGTCGCATAGGATTCCCAATAGTAGGAGTTTACGGGGCTCTGAACCAAGTAAACCGAACGAGTACTTTCTTTTCGCTGCTTTTGCACTTTATTTTTTCGCTGTGTACTCGTGTTTTTCAAATAATTTTTAAAAATAAAAAGAAAGTTTTTAAAACACATGATTCACCCCCCCCCCTCTCTCTCAGGTGCACTCGGTCTTACAAATATATCTCTCCCCCTTTGAACACATCAAACAGTTGGGGTAAAAATTTGAAAAGATATTTAAATATCAGAAAAAAATGATATTAATTACTATATATTTAGTGCACTGTTTTTATCATAAGAAAAATTGAATCGTACTTAAAAAAATTATAAAAAATTTCTTGTTTGTCCAAAAAATTTGGAAAATTTTCTAAGTGTGAGAAATCAATAATGTTGGCATGGAATTTTTTTGTTAAATATGGAAGTCAAAGTGTATTTTTGTAGAAAAATAAATTTGTTAAAAATCCTTTTTTAGAAATTTTCTAAAATTCATAAATGTGATTTTTCTTAGAAAAAAATTTTAAAATTGAAATTTTGAAATTTTTACTAATCACAGAATATATGTTTCCAAAATTAAAAAAAATTCAATAATTGACATTTTTTAAAAATAAAAAATAAAAAGAAATTACTGATATTACATAATTGATTTTGGTATCTAAAATAAATTTTTACTTACTCGATTTATCATGTATTTGGTAGGAATTAAAAAATCTAGATATTTTTCTAATTTGACCCCTATGATTTCTCAAGTACCAATTTAGTCCTAAATTTTGTTAGCAAGTGTTTGTTGATAATAAATTCAAATTTGAGTTAATAGAGATTTTTTCTAAGTTTAATTTCAAGGAATCTATCTAGTCCCTTAACTTTAATTTCTCATTTGATAATCTCTCAAGTTCTTCTTTTTGGCACGAATTTTCTAATTTTTTTTCTAAGTCAATTTTGACCTTTTTCGGTTCAATATGCTTAGTTCTTATTTTACATAATGAACTAGAGAGCATCTTAATTGCATTGTAAAGTTGATCGCAGGGAAGGTTACATACCTCACTTACCATGTCGGATTCGTAGGTCGAGACTCCCCCTTCATCGTTGCTTTCTTTGAATGAGTAGTCATCTTCTTCTTGATAAGTTGCCATCATTGCAAGCCCTGCTATTTGTTCTGACTCCTAATCTTCTGAGAAGTCGTCCCAAGTTGCTTTTAGATTCTTGTATTTGTTTTGTGTAGGCTTCTTGTCCTTGCTCTTTTCTTTGTTCGTATTCTTGAGCTTGGGGCAATTGTCCTTGATGTGATCTTCCTTATCACAATTGAAACACCTTACTTTCCTTTTCTCCTTTCTTCTTAGCAATCTTGAGGCCTGTTTCTTATCAAACTTGTTAGAGTTAAAAAAATTCTTCATTTTTCTTACCCGATATGCTTCTTGATCTTCATCAAGTGAGGTGTTTGAATCTGAGTCACCCTTCTTGGCTTGTAACGTGATGTTGTTGTTTGGCTTTTTCATATCTTTAAATCTTGTACATCAAGATTCGTGTAATTCCAACGTCAAAAATAATTCTTCTAAGGTATTTACCTCCAAGTTCTTCGAGATGTAATACGAATCTACTATTGATGTCCATACTTGGGTTCTCGGGAATGCATTTAATGCATTCTGAGAGTATCCCGATTTGATTATCTCTTTTAGCTTCGCATGTAATTGCGCCACTGTCTCTCCCTTCTCTAGTCGGAGATGAGTTAATTGATTCATCAGCAAATCCCTTTTGGCCAGCTTTATTTCTGAGGTCCCCTCGTGAAGTTCTAGGAACTTTTCCTAGAGGTCGGTGGTCGAGTCATAGGAGCCAATTTAGTTGAGTTCCTGCACAGGTAACACATTGAGAAGATCGAACTCCGCTTTACCATTAGCCATGAATTCGTCTCGTTGCTTTTTGGTCCATCGTTGTTCATCGATATCTTCTCCATCCTCGTTCCTGGGCACTTTGAAAATTATAAAACATAATATCAGAATCAGTTTTAAAGAATATTTGCATTTTTCTTTTCCATGTAGTGAATTTTCTCTCGAACTTTGATGGATAGATGCTTGATCCGGCCATTGCTTGATCCCCTTCTTTTGTTGTACAGTCGGCGGTTAGTCCTTCTGATGATCCAGACTCTGATACCAATTGTTGGTGCAACGAATGTGGTTTGGATCACTAAAGGAGAGGGGTGAATTGAGATATGCAAATTAAAACAAGAATTTCTCTTGCTAACAAACTAACATGGACACATACATTAATTAAAAAACTAACTTGAACATAAAATAAAAGAGGCCGAATTTACTTGGTTTGCAACTAAGAAGTTGCTAGTCCAAGACTATGAAAAACTACACTAGAATCCCTTTTTCGAACACAAGTCAGAGGCGGAGAAGCCCCTTACAGCGGTTGAGGATAAGACTAATGAAAGAACTGAAAAGCAATGAATTGAATGAGTGTGTTATCTAGAACTTTGAGTTTCAGTCCTCTATTTATAGCCTTCATTTTTGATCTGACTGTTTGCTGACGTGGCGCCTTTCGAGCGGCTGGAAGCAGTCCGGGCGCCTGGACTTGATGAATTAGATCCACTCTGGCAACAGTCCGCTAACGACACTGGATGACTTCTCGCATTCTGAGCGTCTGGATTCTGTTGGCATGGACACCGTCCTGATCCATTTCAGCAACGACTCCTACTGACATGGCCATGACATTCGAGTGCTTGGATTTGATCTGGGCGCCTAGATTTCGGGCACCTAGAATGGTCAACTTGTGGAGTTGACCATTTTCTTCTCCAATCGTCTGGATGATTTGTCGCCCGAAATTGAGCTCACCCCAACTCAACTCCTTTCTTCTCTTCAAGCAGTCTTCCTTCCGTCCTTCTCGCTCCACCGGAATATTCTTCCGCAACTTCTCGTCTTTCGAATGCACTACGCTCGTCAACTCCTTCCTGTGCAATCCTTCATGATTGTTTGCATCTTCTGCCATCTCTGAAGCTTGTGTGTTTCCCTAAATCCCTGTACACTTAAAAACACAACTTAAATCCACAAGGTCTAACTTGATCTGTGTTGAACTCACATCAGAACTATGCCTCAACCACTTGGGGTACTTACGGTTTATTCATCTTCCTTGGATAAAATATTTTACTTTTGTTGTAAGTTGTTCATAAATCACAATAACATAAATACAATTAGTGAATTAGCTAATGAAGGCTACAAGCATTGGCATAATTTGACTTGATGTTTGCAAAGCACAAAGTAAGAAACATATTGGTTGTATGACAACATGGAATGAATTGGAAAAAAAAAATTGAAAAAAATAAGACAATTGATGAAAATATTCAGATATAAATTAATAAAGAAAAAGAGCATTGGAGATTAGTATTAAAGAGGTTAATTGTTGTTACCTATAGACTTGCAAAAAATAATCTAGCATATCGAGGAAATTGTGAAAAACTTTAAATTGAAAATAATGGTAATTTTTTACAAATGATTGAAATGATTGCTGAATTCAATTTAATAATGCAAGAGCACATACAACGTATTCAAGCACATCAGACACATTACATATATCTTGGTTTAAAAATTCAAAATGAATTGATTCAGATGTTGGTAAATGAAGTAAAAATTGTAATTCTTAGAAATATCAAAGAAGCAAAATATTATTCAATTATACTAGATTGCACTTCGGACATAAGTCACGAAAACAAATATTTTTTGTAATAAGTTGTGTGGATAATTCAATAAATTCTGTTGTGGTTGAAGAATACTAGGTAGCTTTTTTGAAAGTGGATAACACTTTTGGATTTGAACTTTTTACTAAATTAAAAAATGTGTTGAATGATCTTTAGCTTAATATTGATGACATAAGAGGACAGGGGTATCACAATATATCAAATATGAAAGGAAAGTATAATAGGGTGCAAAAAAGATTACTTGAAATCAATTATAGAGCCTTTTATATACACCTTGTGGATGTCAGTCTAAATTTGGCATTGTGTGATATGACTAATTATTGTTCTAAATCTATGTCTATGTTTGGAGTGATACAACGTATTTATACATGATTTTTCTCTTCTACCAAGCGTTGGAAAGTTTTTAAAGATAACGTAGAAGGTCTGACAGTTAAGCTATTATCACAAACTCGTTAGGAAAGTCATGTTGAAAACGTGAAAACTATAAAAGAACAAACATAAAAAATTAGAGATGTTTTACTTGATTTTGCACAAACGAGTAAAGATCCAAAAATAAAGAGTAAAGCTGAATCATTGGTAACATATGAACTTGAAAATTTTGAATTCTTGTTTGGCATGGTAATTTGGTACAAGTTGTTGCATGCGATCAATACCGTGAGTAAATTTCTTCAAGGTGAAAATATGGATATTGATGTTGCAATTAAATAGTTAAAAGGACTTATTCTTACTTTTGAAGAGTATAGAGAGTTTGGATTTGATAAGGCCATGATGGAAGCGAAGCAAATGGCGGAAGAAATAGAGATTGAAGCCGTGTTCAAAGAAAAATGCATTATCCGGAAGAAATAGAGATTGAAGTCGCGTTCAAAGAAAAATGCATTATCCGAAGAAAGAAACAATTTGATGAAAAGTAGTAGTGAAGATGTGGTGCAATCAACTGAAGAATCTTTTAGAGTTACTTATTTTCTCTTCTTAATGGATCAAGCTATTTCTTCACTAAAAACTCTATTTGAACAATTTCAGAAGTACGAAGAAACATTTAGGTTTTTGTTCAATTCATAGAGATTGAAGTTTGCTAATAATGATAGCCTAATGAAATCTTGTAAAAAGCTCAAAGAAACTTTGAGATATAATGGCAAGTCAGACATTGATGAAGATGATCTGTATATGGAGTTATCAATCTTGAAGCAGTCTTTATCGGTGGAAGTAAAAAGAGCCTTAGATGTTTTAAATTATCTAAAAAATATGGATGATTGTTATCCAAATACTCATATTACCTATAGAATTTTGTTGACTATATCAGTTACAGTGACATTTGTAGAAAAGAGTTTTCCAAGTTGAAGTTGATTAAAACATATATTCGATCAACCATGTCATAAAAAAGATTAACTGGATTGACGATGTTGTCTATTGAAAAGAAAATAGTTAAACATCTTGATTATACAAGCTTAATTAATATTTTTTAAGCCAAAACAATAAGATGTGTTCTATTTAAATGATTATATTTTACAATATTAAATGTTATTTAATTTCATATTTTACTTTACATGTTGTTGGCTCGCTAAAAAACGACAACAATATGCATTGTACTTTTGTAGCTAAAACGGAAGCAAGACGTATTGTATTGAATGATTACTGGTAATATTTATTTATTTTTATTACATTTCAAAATACTCATGTTATTCAACTCTTTATTTTATCATATATTTTGTAGGTTCGCTAAAAAAATTTAATCGCACGTCGAAAGGAGGACCATATTATGAAGTGTGGATGATTTTTTAGCTAAAATAGTAGTAAGACATTGTAAGGGGATCTTTTTTTGAATCTCAACTCTGGCCATCAAAAATCTTATGTACGACACTGTAGCTCCTCCTAGCGCAACGACCCTTTACACGGAGAGGTCAGGCCCCCCATGCGATGGCGTTATTTTCTATGTATTTTGTTTTACAATTTCCAAATTCCGTCTAAAATCGCTAAGATATAAATATGCCAATTATCTAAACAAGCCAAACAGAAGCGGTTAAGGCCAAGAACTTATTGTAACTTTCAGTAATTAATCAAAGGAACAAAAGTAAAGTGCTCTAGTATCAACAAGCTTCACAGCATCAAATTCATGGCCTCCACTTACAAAATCGACAATTCCCATCTAGCTAGCTAAAGTCCATATCCTCTCATGTACTCCTGATAATCAAGCAATAAAGAATCAGCCGAGCAACTCAACACTGCTTCTGCCTTCTCCCCAAAACCCTCCACATCGCTTGACCACCAGCTCATGCCTTCCTGCTCTATCAATTCCTTGAAGCAGTCCAACTCCAGTAACTGATCCTTCTCCTCCTGCATCGGAAACCCCATCGTTGAACCACTCATGACGACAGAAACTGGACCAGATGATTCACTCGCTGTATCGTTGGGATAAGCCTTTTGTTGCACGAACTTCGCAGAGGTGATCAAATTGGTAAGTTGGCTCTCTTCGACGTGGTACACAGGCCAAACCATTGCACGGCTCTTGTTGTCGTTGCTGTTAACACTAGTTAGGATTTCTGAGTGTGCTCCCTGAAAAATGGAGTGTTCTTGGTTGATTGGAGAGTACTGAGGAGGTATTTTAGTTGATCTGTTAATTTGCTTGAAGTCGCCAAGAAGTTTCTTCTTCAGCTTTGTGTTCCAGTAGTTCTTGATGTCATTATCTGTTCTCCCTGGCAGCTGTGCTGCAATAATTGACCACCTAATATTGCATATAATTGAAGCAAAGCGTACTGATCAATAGTTGGCCTAACTTAATGTCTTATATAATGGTAGATCAATCAGTTCAATTACCTGCTTCCAATACTCATGTAAAGGCTGAGTATGATTTGGTCTTCCTCTTCAGAGAAGCCACCATGTTTAATATTAGGCCTCAGATAATTGAGCCATCTTAATCTGCAGCTCTTTCCACATCTTTTCAGGTCTGTCACGATTTTATGCACAATTAATGCATGAAGATCCTAAACCCTAACCCTTTTTCAAAAGGTTAAACCTTGAGAAATAATCCAAGGAAGATGGAGTATATGCATATATGTGTGTGTACCTATCTTGTGAGGGAGAGCAATCCAATTGCCACTGGTTCCATGCTTTTCAATGTAATCCTTGAGCTTGGCATCCTCCTCGGGCGACCACGGTCCCTTCTTCACATTCGCCTTGTCGCAACAGGGAGCCCTTCCCATCTCTTCCTCTAGCTCTCTTCCTAACTTTCACAAAGCATGCAAACAAAGCAGAAACTAATTAGGGTTGTGTTATTGAGTCCGAACTTGGGATTGATATGTAACAAACAAGGAAGGGATTAATTTATAGCTATAGGAAGGCACCTCGAAGGGGAAGAAGACTAATCATGGTCAGTATAGTGTGAGATGTGATGCTTACGAGGGAGGACAAAACTTGCTGAGCCACACCTTGTTCGCCACCTTTTGCATCAATTTCAACGTGGAATATAGTTGTCTAATGGATCTCAAATCTTGCATATTATTGACCAAGTCCATGCATGCCATGAATTAGTGCTCGAGTCTCTCTTCTAATTAAAGTCGCAAGACAAACTATTAATAATTATGATCAGCAAAGAGGAGACCAAGCCTTGATCCCACCTAACATAGAAAGCCAATTTCAACTTAATTATATTATTGGCCAGACAAAGAGCAATCACCAGAGATCTCCATTAATTGGTGATACAAAAGATTCAGAAATGTAAACAGGTATCAATATGCTATAACAGTGTGTACAGAGGAAGGTGAGCCCAATGTGCTCTTTCCACCATAAAACTTTGTAAATATTCAATTGCATATAAAATTACCGTATGGAAGTCAAAAAGGAACTGCATGCATTCACAGATATTAACGAAGACTTCTAACCTTGCATTCAAAAGGCCATATCTGCATGCAATATTTCTGCAGCGGGTAATTGAGAAAATTAAACCAATCATTCCATCAAAAGGCCATCATATATCACTTTTTGTGGTTCAAACAACTAAAACTCTTTTGTGAGACAAGTGGATATGATCTGTTTCACACCTTGTCAAGCACTGCAGAAGAAAATAAGAAAAAGGAAAGGTGTAATTTCTAGAACACTTAAAGCGAGCAAATTAAAGCTTGCATGGACCTTTCAGGGGACAACTTTCTAAAAGATGGAGTACAACAAACGTAAAGGTAAATAAAGTAAGCAAGGAAAATAGGAGATGGGAAGTGTACATTTCTCCTTGTCCTTGGCTACTTTTTAGAATTCTAATGGGACTTGTCTCAAATAATACTTTGTTATAGGATATGACTTGCGTAATTAAAATAGGTTAGTGTTGTTTTGAAAGCCTTGTCTTGTAGCATAATGCTGACTAACTTGTTAATTCAATGGCGATTAATCTGAATTTAATTACCATGTTGAGGTGGAAACTTTGAATAAGGAGTGCATAAACTAGCTCTGCTTCAGAACATGAAGACAAGTATAGGGATCAACTCCAATTGTCATTGTTGTTGTTGTTGTTAGGGATATAATATATCTTGTTCAGTTGTTCCAATATCGATAGCTCGATGTACAAGGACTTTTAAGCTTGGTGAAAATTGGATCAATGAGTTTAGTTTGATTTGCCATATATTACAAGATGTTTCAACTTTTCACACCATTTACATGCAGCTAGAGCCTTTCATGGATGGTGATGAGTGCCTGATCAAAACTAGGTCAGCAATTTTGCAAAACTTATGGTTCACCTTTCGTATTCATGGCACATCAACATCTTAAAAAAAATAGATGTTTTTTAGAATTTTAAGAAAATGTAGCCGCTTAAATAAACATGGACCCAGTTTGACATTCATCCGAGCACCTTCCTCTCGGCTGGGCCAATTGTCGAATTAGGCCCACCTCGATATGGCCCAGATTTTGACAGCCATGTCGGGCAAGTGGTAGATCATGACCTGTTTGACATTAACTGTTGACTTTTTTGAAAGCAGCTCGCCTGGATTCTTTTCTTGTTTTCATAGGAACAGGTAAGCTACTACGAAAAGTCAACTAAAGTAATTACAAATATAGGAAATCATAATTGTAGGAACAATGTCATTGTGAAGCCTGTACAATTCATGACATTAACTTGCCTTGACATGGACAGCGTCCAGGTCAGTTTTCAACAATGACAAAAGTCAACGGTGGAAGTATTGTAGAAAAATTTGCAATGTGAAGTCAACACCGTAGTTGGGTCCCGAAGTATTTCTTTACTTCCTCCATGTATGATGATGTATGTCTGTTTTTTTAAGCATATGCATCACCATCTTCAACTACTACATATACTGAACTATCATATAAGAATCTGTTTTATTTTTTCCTCTGATGAACTGATACACGATTTCACACAAGGATATTGCAGTTATAGTACTGTTATCAATAGATATTTAACACCAAGAAATTATTATGATTCTGAAGAGATCAAATTAACATTTCAAAAAGATAAAAGTATTGTTGTTGTTGCCATTCATTCTGCAATACCCAGAAAATGTTGCCGGTTGATTCTAGTCCAAGCAGAAGAAAGAAGGTTCAACAGTAATACACCCCAAATAACATTGATTCTAGAGCATAGGGCTTCAAGTTGAGCATTGGAAGATTACAGTCTCCCAAGGAGTACAGAATTCATATTTATTTACGGAAATTCTAAAGATTTCTTACAAAGACAAAACTTCACAAAATTTAACACGATAAACAGGAAGAGAATTTAACTTCGAAACTTGCAAGATACCATATGTCAGGTTGCAACAGGTAATACCTGAGAATGAATAAGAAAATAAAAGGATTTACAAGCAACAGGTAATACCTAAATTTATTCAAAAGGTACCAAATCAGACTTTGACTTGATGGAAGATCCTGTCTGTATCATGATTGCTAAGTGGTTGATGTAAAAATAACAGCATGAAACTGAAGGCGTTACATAGTTTGATTGGTTAATAAAACTTTAATTACTTTTAGCACCACCACCACCCACCCTAAACCCTAAATCTTATTCCATTACATGAGATTGATTATATGAATCATTTTACGTCATTCAACTCTATCCCCTATTATATCATTATTTATACTTAAATAAATTTTATTTTATCTTATTTTAATCAAGTCATTTTTTAATTGTTCTCTTTCTCATTTGATGTGTATATTTATCATAATTTTATATCGTTTAATTAAAATATTTATTAATCGTGTAAATACAAATTCGTATTATTTCAAATATGTTCTTGTTATGACTCATGAGAATCCTCAACATACATGCTACAGATGCACCTTTTCTTTAACTAGCTGTAAATATTTAGACGGCACCACCAATAACCCCAACAAACAACTCACTGTATCCTTGTCATGACTCATGAGAATATGATACGACTAATATTATGATGTCTCTGAGAGAGATCACAGGGACATGACTCGTGACAGAATATTAGATGACAATA
>JBBUKS010000059.1:3578218-3598852 GCA_038050645.1 Hedychium gardnerianum | reverse complement strand
TGTATATTGAACGAACATAAACAAGCTCTTATCAAGCTGAACACCAAGCTTGTTCATGAACGTTTGGTTCATTTACAGCCCTAAACCCATTTCTATTTCATTCTAGATTAATCAAACAACGACCATCAAAACTGCCCATAAATCATATCTCGAATCATAAGAAACATGTTCATTTATACAAAATATAAAAGCAAATATAAAATGATTTAATTGAATTCGCAAGTGGCTCAAATACCACTGTTGGGTTTGAATGCATAATAAACGATCAAATTCAGCAAAAAAGAAACCAACGAGAGATCCATGCGAATTTAGATTACTCGTTTGATATAGAAAGGTTACCTTTGATGAGTAAACCCCCTTTTTGAATTTAGAGAGTGAGCCAAACCTAGCATGATCAACACGTCTGCGCCTTTATGGTGTCCACACAAGCACACTGTCACCGCTCATCTCACGAATATAATTGGAGTCCCTCACCCTCGCTTGTCTCACGAGTATGTATCTTTCTCTTTTCCATGCCGTAGTGCAAGCTACTATATATAAGGTGAGAAAAAATCTTAACTTTTAGGGTTGACATAATCTTACACGATCTTATCTGATAAAATTGTGTCTCATGACTTAATCTCTTTACAAGTATTATCTAATAAGATCTTTCCGTATATACAAAATAAAACCAAGTCTTATCTAATAAGACTTTTCTATATATACAAAATAAAATCGAGTCTGATCTAATAAGACTTTTTCCATATATACAAAATTAAAAAGTGGGTATAAAATTATGGGCTTTTGATAAAAAGTCTCATATTAATCATATCAGGATTGGCTCTTAGGGCTGACACTAACATTTAGACACGGCCGTGGTGTGTCCTGGGCAGGGGCCATGTGGGGTTTTTTCCCCCAATCTTTTTTAATGGTTGGGAGGGCTATAAAAGGCCCAAAAAGTCTCCTAATTGGAGGAGGAGGGTTTTCCCCTTTGAAGGGTACCCTAGAGCATCCATTTCTAGAGTTGTCTCGATGATCCGTCCTCCATCTGAGCGAGGAATTCATCCGAAGAGGCAGCCATCGCATTGATAAGCATTATTTTCTTCTCTATTTCGTGTATTGAATTGTAGAATGCCTATTTTCATGTCCCTTAGTTGTATTTCTTCCGCTATGGAGTAGTTCTCTGAAATTTAGGATGTAGGGAGTAATTATGATGTGATATTGATATGTGAACTAAGTATTTGGTCATTTCTCTATTCAATGATATGTTTACAACTTGTTCTTGTTCTATTGATTGTGTTTGTTGTGTGATGTGTATAGATTATATATATTTTTAGATATTGTTTGTTGCATATCTACTTGTATTTCATTGATTATGATCTACATTATCGCACCCTATCTCATTATATTATCATGCTTTTACTCTTTTAGTTTGGAGATCTGCTCTCTTTGTATTTTGATTGACAGAACGTCATTTGGAGCTAAAAGGGAGCAAATTAGACATTGTAGTAAGCTTGGGGAGCAAAATCAGCAAGGCATGATTATGTCTCACAGGCATGACCGTGCCTCCTCAACAGCTCCATCTAGCAGAACTCTAGAACTTCCCACGACCAGGCCGTGCCAAAAGGCATGACCATGCCTTCACAAGAGCTTCATCATCAACTGGACCAAAAGCTCCCATGTCCAGGTCGTGCCAAAAGGCATGACCATGCCTCAAAAGATCCCTCTAAGAGAATTCCATAGACTTCCATGATCAGGTCGTGCCTCCTCAGGGGTCTTCAATAGCAGATTTCTAGAAGCTCCCATGTCCAGGTCATGCCAAAAGGCACGGTCGTGTCTTCTTCAAGCTTGTACCCATGGCTAGGTCATGCCCTTTGGGCATGACCGTACCTTTTTCCTAAAACTCCCCATGACATGGTCATGCCTCACAAGAATGTCTGTGTGCCGAAGAGGCATGGGCATGGGCCTATAAAAAGGGGTCAAGATCCCCTTTTCAAGGGAACGAGAGGTTTCTCCCTCGTGAGAACCTACGAGGTCCATTTCCTAGTCGATTTTCACGATCCGTCCACCTTCGAAGTAAAGATTTCATCCAGGAACATTGACAAAGCATTGATAGGCATTTTCCTCTCTCTTCTCTACGTATTGAGTTGTAGAATGTTATTCTTCATGTCTTTTGGTTGTTTCTCCATTGTTATGGAGTAGATATCCTAGATTCTAGGATTTAAGGAGTAATTGTGATGTAATGTTGATATATATACTATGAATTTGTCAATTTTCTTATTCTATGAAGTGTCTATGACTTGTTCCATGTGTGTGATGCTTTGGTCATGTTTGATTGAATGTGTGTGTGAATTGTAGGCATGTAAATGTGAAGCATTAGTTGCCATGAAGAGGAGAGGCTTTAGATTGTATGCCCAGAGAGCCCTTAGTGATAGAGGGTTACCTTAACCGGACTTTCTAGAGTCTTCATCTTGAATTGAGGGCTAATTCTCCATAAGGGATTAACTAATTAGTGTTTAATGAGTTTTCACTAATTCAATGTTAGGAAGTGACTTGTATAATCTAGATTGTATGTCCAGGGAGCCCTTAGTGATAGAGGGTTACCTTAACTAAACTTTCTATGTTACCTCTTCTACTTAATATCACTGAATAGAAATGGTGTAAGCACTACGATATGTTCCCCGCGAGTTCATACCGGTAATTTGGTTAGAACTCCTACAAGATTGTAAACATAGATATAAAGAGATGAACATTTCATAGAATCATCAACTAGCATCATAGCGAAATCGAAATTCTAGAATCATTCCCCAAATTCCAACTTCTCCCTTTGACCACTTGCCTTCCCTTGACCAACTCTCTCTAGTGCTCAGCTCTCACTCACTCTCTCTCCCCCTCTCTTAAGCTCTTGCTTTCAAACTCTCGTTCGTGATCAACTAACTTTCGATCATCTAGATAACTTGCTTTGCGAACTTGACTTGTGTTTAATCAACATTCTTTGTGGATCAATATTTTTATTACTTGACGACTTAGCCGTACACTTGCGATTTTGACAACAAGTTTTGGCATCGTTGCCGGGGACTATTTCAGATTAACATTAGTGATAAAAAAATTTAGTTACTCTAGACGTTTTTCTTTTTTTAATAAATTTTTGTATTTTATTATTTTGTGAATAGCTTTGCAATTTATTTTCTTTCTTAAAATTTTGCATTTACTTTTGTGCAAATAATTCTTTTTTGAACTTTACTTGAAAGCACTTGGAGTTGTTTTTTTTGTATGCGAAGGACTAACTTTGTAGGAGATCTTTTGCATATTGATTCCGAGATTTACAGAATACAAAGTACATCTCATCATGGTAAACAAGCCTATCATAGTAAACAAGCCTCTAAAAGATTATGTTGCTCCCCTATCTGTAAGGGGATTAGACTCTATTGTACCTCCACCGATCTATGCTCAAAATTTCATTCTTGACCCAACATTTATTTTCAAGATTCAAGAAGATCAATTTGGAGGGTCAGATTTTGAAAATCTGTATCAGCATCTTGTGGAATTCTACGAATATTGCAATATATTAAAATATGAAGGGGTTTTAGAAGACATAATTTGGATACTGACATTTCCCTTCAGCCTCAGAGATTCAGCCAGAACTTTGTTAAATACTTTGCCGCCCAGAAGCATCACGACATGGTATGAGTTAGAGCAATGATTTTTGAACAAGTATTTTTCACCAAGAAAAATAATCTATCTAAGGAATCAAATCATGAATTTCAAGCAAAAAGATGGAGAGTCATTATGTAAAGTATGAGAAAGATTCCTAGACTTATTGTACCAATGTCCACACTATGATTTGGAACAGTGACTGATTGTCCATATATTTTACATTGGGATCTCTTTCTCCAACAAGACTCAGTGAGACTCGGCTGCAGGGGGCTCTATGATGAAAAAGAGTTTGAATGAAGTATATGATATGATTAACTGGGTAGTGAAGAACCTCAATGAATGGTCGGAGGAAAATTTCATGACTCCCCCATTAGAAATCTCTGAAATGCAAAGTTTGAAAGAAGGGTCAAACATCAAAGAGGAGCTATATCTGGCGATCAGTAACATCAAAAACCTTAAAGGAGAAAACATTCAACCCAACATGAAACATTTAGGCACTTAGATGACAAGTTGAACACTGCGATCAAATCAAATTTTGAAGAATGTTGTAATGAAGCTGTATATAGAAACAGTGATGAACTTGAAGAAGTATAATTTCAAACATTAGAGGGTCTCATTGAGGCAAGCTTGATTTATGGAGAGTCAGATACTCTAGATGATGGGAATAAAGAGTATGAGCAAATCAAGATACTTGAACAAGACCTTCCTGAACTCGAAATGACACCACCCAAAGTATAACTTAAACCTCTTTCTTCTAATCTCAGATACGAATTTCTTAGGCCAAACTCTACATTTCCAGTGATTGTCAATGCAAGTTTGAATGAATATGAGGCCTTAAAGCTGCTCAGAGAGCTAAGCTTGCATAAGAAGGTAATCGGATATACCATAGATGACATTAAAGCAATTAGTCCTTCTCTGTCCATGCATAGAATTTTACTTGAAGATGATTATAAATGCTCAGTTGAACATCAGAGAAGGTTAAATCCTAACATGAAGGAAGTGGTTAGGAAAGAAGTATTAATGCTTCTAGATGCAGGAATTATTTACCCCATTTTTGATAGTGAATGGGTAATCTCGGTACATGTGATTTCAAAGAAAGGAGGGATGACTGTGATTAAAAACGAGAATAATAAATTGATTCCTACTTGGACAGTTATCGAATGACATATGTGCATCGACTATAGGAAGTTGAACGAAGAGACTAAGAAGGATCATTTTTCTCTTCCTTTCATTGACCAAATATTTGAAAGGCTTGCTAAGCACACATTTTTTTTCTATCTAGATGGGTATTCTAGATTTTTTAAAATTCCTATACATCCTCAAGATCAAGAGAAGACTACTTCTACATGCTCATATGGAATTTTTGCTTATAGAAGAATGTCTTTTGGTCTTTGTAACGCTCTTGCTACTTTCCAATGTTGCATGATGACTATCTTCTCAAATTTGATTGAAGACATAATGAAAGTTTTCATGGATGACTTTTCTGTATATGGAACCGACTTTGACACATATTTATTTAATCTTTCTAGAGTTCTACAGAGATGTGAAGAAGTTAATTTGGTTTTGAATTGGGAAAAATGTCATTTTATGGTTAAAGAAGGAATAATTTTGGGTCATAAGATTTTTGCACGAGGAATTGAAGTTGATAAGGCAAATGTAGATATAATTGAGAAACTTTCTCCATCGATAAATGTGAAGGGGTAAGGAGTTTTTTGGGTCATGCGGAATTCTACCGATACTTCATAAAAGATTTCTCCAAGATCTCCAATCCTTTGACCAATTTATTGCTAAAGGATGCTAAATTCTGCTTTGATAAAAATTGTCTAGAAGCTTTTGACAGGATTAAAAGAGCTTTGATGACCGCTCCTATAATGCAAGCACCGGATTGGAAACTCCCATTCAAAATTATGTGTGATGAAAGTGATTATGCTGTAGGAGCAGAGTTGGGGCAAAGAAAAGATAAGAAAGTGTATGTCATACATTATGCTAGTAAAACTCTCAAATCAACTATGCTACTACAAAAAAAGAATTGCTAGCAGTTATTTTTGCATTTGATAAGTTTAGATCATATTTGGTGGGGTCAAAAGTGATAGTCTATACAGATCACGCAGTCATTTAGTACTTACTCAGCAAAAAAGATGTCAAACCCAGGATTATCAGATGGATATTGCTACTTCAAGAATTTGATCTTGAAATCAGAGACAAGAAAGGAAGAAAATATTGTGGATGATCAACTATCCAGAATGTGTCAAGATATACAATGAAACATAGATAACCATTTGCCTATTGATGACTCCTTTCTAGATGAGCATCTTTTTATCCTTCACTAATATGAAAGACCCATGGTATGCAGATTTTGTGAATTATCTTGCCTGTGGCATCCTCCCACCAAATCTCACTTTTCAACAGAGAAAGAAAATTTTCACAGATGTTAAGCATTACATATAGGATGAGCCCCTACTTTGGAGATACGATCTTGCATGAGTACCCAAGGATGAAACCAAGCAAATCTTGCATGATTGTCACTCATCATCTTATGGGGGACACTCTAGAAATGTAAAGACAACAACTAAAGTTTTACAAGCTAATTTCTTTTGGCCTAATTTGTTTAAAGATACATGGGATTATGTACTATCTTGTGACCGTTGTCAGAAAATAGGAAATATTTCGAAGCGACATAAGATACCTTTAAAAATCCTTGAAGTTGAGCTCTTCGATGTTTGGAGAGTTGATTTTATGGGGTCATTTCCTTCATCATGTGGAAATAAGTATATCTTAGTTGCTGTAGATTATGTTTCCAAGTGGGTAGAAGTCATAGTCTCTCCTACTTGTGATGCTAAAACTATCATTAAGATGTTCAAGAAGATAATTTTTCCCAGGTTTAGAGTTCCTAGAGTAGTTATTAGTGATAAAGGTTCTCATTTTATTGAACGACAGTTTAAAAACTTACTTAAGAAATATGGAGTAAGCCATAAGATTGCAATGCCATATCATCCACAAATAAGTGGGCAAGTTGAGATTGCAAATAAAGAGATCAAAGGAATTTTGGAGAAGATGGTATCTATAACCAAAAAGGATTGGTCTCTAAAGTTAGATGATGCTCTATGAGCTTAACGTACTGCTTATAAGACTCCAATTGGGATGACACCATTTCGTTTGGTTTATGAAAAATCATGTTATCTACTGGTGGAATTAGAACATAAGGCTTATTGGGCAGTTCAACGACTGAATCTTGATTTAAAATTAGCCGGAGAAAAGAGGAAGCTTCAACTTAATGAATTGGATGAGCTCAGAATGGATGCTTATGAGCATGCTAGTTCTATAAAGAAAGAAAAAAAAAGGCATGGTAGACATATTGTGAGAAGAGAATTTCATGAAGGAGATCTTGTATTATTGTTTAATTCAAGACTAAAATTGTTTCCTGAAAAATTAAAATCACAATGGACGAGACCCTTCATAATTCAAAAGGTATATCTAAATGGGGCAGTTGACATTTGGAACAAGAAAATAGGGTCTTGTAAAGTGAATGGGCAGAGACTGAAAAGATATTTCTTAGGGATACCTACTAATAAGGAAGAAGAATAGTACTTTTCTAAACCTCATCCTCCAGATTGAGCCAAGACAGGGGTCGAGCTCGGGACCTTAAACGAGCGCTTCTTGGGAGGCAATCCAAGGGTTTACCTTAATACTTTGTTTCTATGTTTTAGTTTCTTTGATTTTAATTTATATTTGAACTTGTGTATAGGAATTTTGAAGGTATAATGGAGACACACGACCTCGCTTTGAAGGAAGATGAAGACACATGGTCATGCCTCAACAGTGCATGGGACAAAATCGAACATGGCAAGGCAGTGTGGTTTCACACGGTCGTGCCTCAAGGAGAAGTATTGCCAGATTCAACCATGGAAGGGTCATGTGGTTTCACACGGTCGTGTCTCTTCCAGTGGAGCAACAGATCAAGCCATGGCATGACCGTGTCAATTCACACGGTCGTGCCCACGGATGTGACTCCTTCGGCAAACTTCAGCATGCTCGTGCCTTTTAAGACCAAACTTCCAGAACACACCATAGTGTGGTCGTGTCTTTTGACACGACCATGCCAATCTAGGGATGAAGCTCAGCAGCCAAGACACACGACCGAAAAAAAACAAGAAAAACTTGGTTGTGCCTTACCTTTTCCACCCCTTCTTCTCATCTCTTCTTCAAGAACTCCCTTTCTCTTTTCCAAACCTCTCCTAAATCTAAGATCTTTTTTCCTCACCTCTTCTAGATCTCTTCTCCAAGACAAGATCCAACCTTTTCTCCTCCTTAATTCTTCTCCAATTTTTCTAAAGTAGAGTTCTCTCAATCCCTCTTCTTCAAGTCATTTCCTTTCTAGAGCTCCTCTCTTCAAGTTTCCAAGATCTTCCATCTTCTTTCTTCCCCTTTCTTAATTTCTCTCTAAGATTTAAGACCTCTAGATATCTAGATCTTGATCTTTAGATCTCAAGACTTCATGATCTCTCCTCTCTTGCTTCCTTTTCCCTCACAAGCAACAAATCATCCCCCTTTCACTTGTGACCTTACATCATGTTGAAGCAATTCTACAAAAGTGGTGGATATAGCAGAGGAGATTACTCGAAAAAAGAAAAAGGAAAAGCAACCAATAAAGGGAAGTCTACTGACAAAGGGAAGCGTCAGACTCGCGACGAAGGTAACGAGAATTCATATGGCATAATTTTTTGAAATGATGAGCAAAAGGCTAGATTTGATGTTCTTATCACTCATCCAACCTATTAAGTTTCGCTTCATTGGGACAATGAAATGTCCAAGTCTGAGGGTTGTACATATGTACATATTCTTGTTTCTGCATTTGTTTTAGTTTTTTACATGTGTTTTAGTTTGATTTTGTTTTTGCATGTTTGAGTTAGTTTGTTTCTGTGGCATATCAATTGTATCATCATCATATTATATCATGGTTTGTTCTTCTCGCAAAAATACTAGCATACTTATTCTAGATGTTCATGTTGTGTGATTTATGTGCTAGTATGCTTAGTGATTTACTTTTTCCTATCCTTAGTAGAATAAAATGAGCATTGTTTTATTTGAAGAGTTTGAGGATTTGCCTAGTCTTAGGATCTCTTTATACTATGCTTGACTTTGATGGTAGATGCATTTAAAAATAGTTATGATTCATAGAACTGGACTAGTACTTGTGCTTCTAAGGTGACCTCTTAAATATATTTTGGTTATTAGAAAAACTCGGATCACGTCAACTCATTTGAAAAAATCAAAATTCCTATATTTGTTCTAGTGCTGCATCTTGCAAGCACCAAAAAAAGATTATTGAATAAGGGATAAAAAAATAGTTATCATGAGTGAAAACTAACAAGTTACCCCTTTGAGACCGAGTTAGGTTATTGGGAAAATAACTATTATGTTTATCTTGATTTCGAGCTATCCTTTGAGAGGGATGAACCATGCATTTGGCAAGTAAGTGTCTATCGCCGAAAGTACTAGGAACACGGTTAAATGATGACTTGATTAGACTTGGAGATTGATACTTGAACTATTAAGCCACTTATTACACTAAACACAGAGAACTTTTACTTAGGTCATTTTCAAATAATTATTGTATTATGCTCACTAATAAAACTATATGATAGGATTAACATGACTCACTAGGAATTATGATGCACCTTATTATCACATGATTCTAGATTACATGTTTTTGCTTGAGGACAAGCAAAGGCTTAAATCTGGAGTGTGATGTGCGTAGATTATACATGATTCTAGATTGTAATTTGTTGCACATCTACTTGTATTTCATTGATTATGATCTACATTATCCCACTCTATCTCATTATATTATCATGTTTTTACTCCTTTAGTTCGGAGATCTGCTATCTTTGTATTTTGATTGATAGGATGTCATTTGGAGCTAAAAGGGAGTGAATTGGACATTGAAGCAAGATTGGAGAGCAAAATCAGCAAGCATGGTTGTGCCTCTTCAAGACACGGTCATGCCATTCCAAGCCAAGCATGGTCATGCCTCACAGGCACGGTCGTGCCTCCTCTGCAGCTCCATCCAGCAGAACTCCAAAACTTCCCACGATGAGGCCGTGCCAAAAGGCATGACCGTGCCTCCACAAGAGTTTCATCAACAGCTAGACTAGAAGCTCCCACGTCCAGGCCATGCCAAAAGGCACGTTCGTGCCTCCTTAGAAGATCCCTCTAGGAGAATTCTAGAGACTTCCATGATTAGGTCGTGCTAAAAGGCACGACCGTGCCTCCTCAGGGGTCTTCAACAGCAGATTTTTAAAAGCTCCCACATCCAGGTCGTGCCAAAAGTCACAGTCGTGTCTTCTTCAAGCTTGTACCCAGGGCTAGGCCATGCCCTTTGGGCATGGTTGAGCCTTTTTCCTAGAACTCCCCATGACATGGTTGTGCCTCACAGGCATGTCCGTGTGACAAAGAGGCATGGGTGTGGGCCTATAAAAAGGGTCAAGATCCTTTTTTTAAGGGGAAGAAAGGTTTCCCCTTCGTGCGAACCTACGAGGTCCATTTCCTAGCCAATTTCCATAATCCATCCACCTCCGAAGCAAAGATTTCATCCAAGAATACTGGCAAAGCATTAATAAACATTCTCCTCTCTCTTCTCTACATATTGAGTTGTAGAATGTTATTCTTCATGTCTTTTGGTTGTTTCTCCATTGCTATGGAGTAGATATCCTAGATTCTAGGATTTAAGGAGTAATTGTGATGTGATGTTGATGTATATACATGGATTTATCAATTTCCTTATTCTATGAAGTGCCTATGACTTGTTCCATGTATGTGATGCTTTGGTTATATTTGATTGAATGTGTGTGTGAATTGTAAGCATGTGGATGTGAAGAATTAGTCACCATGAAGAGGAGAGACTTTAGATTGTATGCCGGGGAGCCCTTAGTGACAGAGGGTTACCTTAACCAGACTTTCTAGAGTATTGAGAGTTAATTCTCCATAAGATATTAGCTAATTAGTGTTTAATGGGTTTTCACCAATTTAATGTTAGAAAATGACTTGTATAATCTAGATGATATGTCCGGGGAGCCCTTAGTGACAGTGGGTTACCTTGATCGAACTTTCTATGTTACCTCTTCTACTTAATAGCACTAAATAGAAATGGTGTAAGCACTTCAGTGTATTCCTTGAGAGTTCATATCGGTAATTTGGTTAGAACCCCTACAAGATTGTAAATATGGAGATAGAAAAATGAACATTCCATAGAATCATCAACTAGCATCATAGTGAAATTGAAATTCTAGAATCATTCTCCCAATTCCAACTTCTCCCTTTGACCCTTGCCTTCCCTTGACTAATTCTCTCTAGTGCTCAGCTCTCTCTCTCTCTTCCTCTCTTAAGCTCTTGATTTCAAGATCTTGTTAGTCCCCACGGGATGAGTTGATGGCTAGTGCATGGGGTGTTGTCACCATGAGGGCTGAGGGTCAAATCCTGGCTAGTAGCCATGTTCCTATCCTCCCTCATGCACCGGTCACTGTCTGGGCTAGTAAACTAGCCCCTATGATTTACCTCTTCCGTGTTGGTCCTGGGACAGGCTGGCGAGGGCGCTGGGGACGAGCATTTCGCCTTTTGCCGCCTTGATTTCATGCTCTTGTTCGTGATCAACCAACTTTTGATTATCTAGATAACTTGCTTTGTGAACTTGACTAGTGCTTAATCAACAGTTTCTATGGATCAATTTTTTTATTATTTGACGATTTAGCCGTGCACTTGCGGTTTTGACAACATTGTGTATGTGATTGGATGTGGGGAATAAGTTACCATGAAGAGGAGATACTCTAAATTGTATGACCGTGGGACCTCATGTGACAAAGGATATCCCTTTAAGTGGACTTTCTAGAGTTATCATCTAGAAAGAGGGGGCGGCGATTCTTTGCAAGTTGATTAACTAACAAGGGATTAATGTGTTTGCCCCAATTTAATGTTAGGAAGTAGAATGATAATCTAGATGTATTGTAGAGCCCTTAGTGAGAGTGGTATCTATTAGGCAGACATACTAACATATTCACCTTTCTTGTTGACGTTGAATTTATGATAGATACTCCGGTATAATCATCACATGTTTGTTTCGATAATTTGGATAGAATCCCTACATGAAAGTAAGCATGGAGTTAGGGAGGTGAACAAAACTTAGAGCATCAACTAACATCATAGTGAAACTGAAATCCTAGAATCGTTCCCTCAATCCAATTTCTCTCGTTTGTAACTTGTTTTCTTTTCATCTCTCTCTCTCTTTCTCTTTCCCCTCTAACTTACTTGATTGCACACAACTTTGATCATTTAGATAACTAGCCTTGCAACCTCACATAGTGCTAAATCAACAGTTGTGGATTGATATTTTTATTACTTGACGACAAATCGTGCACTTGCGATTCACAACATCAAGTTTTTGACGTCGTTGTCGAGGACTGTTTTGATTTACTTTAGTTGACTAGTGATTTAGTTAATCTAGACTTCTCTCTTCTCTCTTAATAATTCTACAAATTTTATTCTTCTTTCTCTTAATTTTGTTTTTTTTTAATAACCCTATTTTGAAAGATTGAGATTGCATGCGAAGATCTAATTTTGAAGGAAATCTCTTACTTGTGGATTTCGAAATTGACAGAACATTCAAACGTAGAAAAAATCTACAAAGGCAAGCAAAAGCATAACAGTCTAAATAGTCATAGCAAACAAACCTCTGAAAGATTATGTCGCACCTTGTGTAAGGGGCCTAAGGTCTAACATTACTAGACCTCCTATTGAAGCCAATAATTTCGAACTCAAATCGACGGTAATCTCTATGGTACAACAAAACCAATTTGGTGGAGGACCAATTGAAGACCCCAACCAACACTTAGAAATATTTTTGGAAATCTGTGGTACAATGAAAGTTAATGGAGTTTCGACAGAGGTAATCAGATTGCTTCTATTCACCTTTTCGTTGAAAGACAGAGCTAAGGATTGACTAAATTCTTTGCCTACAAATAGTATAACCACTTGGGAAGAGTGTGAGTAGAAATTTCTTGAAATTTTTTTTTCCTCTTAGCAAGACATATCACCTAAGGAACATTTATCTTAAGCTTCATGCAAAAGGATGGAGAGTCACTATATAAAGCTTGGAACAGATTTAAAGGACTATTGCACCAATGCCCCCATTAAGGACTCAAAAAATGGCTTGTCATGTACATCTTTTACAATGACATCACTTATCAGACTAAGGTGTCCTCAGACTCAACAGCCGGTGGGGCTTTAATGAACAAAGGATTGGATGAGGTTGAGGAAATCATAGAAACTATAGCTCTTAATCATCATCAATGGGCATCCGAAAGAGGTAATCCATTTAAGATTGCTAGTAAGTACGATGTTAATACCCTAGATTTGTTCTCGGCAAAGATGGATGCTTTGGCAAAGAAATTTGATTCGGTTAATGTTAATCTAGTGAATGTTGTTAATATGTGTTGTGAAGTTTGTGGTAACTCAGAACATGCAAAGGGCACTTGTCAATTGAGAGCGATTACTACCATCTAGCCCAAATCGAACAAGCAGACACAATAGCAAATTTCAACCCTAGGCAAAACAACCCTTATTCAGGAACTTACAACCCCGTGTGGAGGAATTACCCAAATTTTTCTTACCGCAACAACCAAGACCAAGGTGGACAAAGAAACTTTGGGAATCGTCTGGAAGCCAACCTTTATCCCAATTGGACCAAATAGAGAAGATTCTTGAAGGCATTTTTTCCACACAAGTAGAAATGAAAGAGGATAACAAACAACTTGGTGGTAGAGTTGACAATATTGAGAAGCACCTCAAACTGCTTGACAATTAAATGACCCAAGTTGCTAGCTCATCATCCAGGACCCCGGGGACATTCCTGGGAAAACCATATCCAAATCCAGTCAAGCATTACAAAGCTATTGAGTTGAGAAGCAGAAGGACCTTGATTGAGAGTCAAGTGACCGTAAAGAATAAAGGGACTGAATATATTCCAATGGGAGAAGCTACTCCAACTTTCATACATAATGCTCCTACCCAAGAGGAAACGGAGAAGAAAAATGAGGAACCAATCATCCTCTATTGAGAATGTATGTGTCACCGGTACCCTTCCCTCAAAGGCTAATCAAGGCCAAGAAAGACGAGGAGTTTGACAAATTTCTGGAAAAGATTAAGGAGCTTTGATAAGAAATACCTCTTCTTGACGCTCTACACCAAATGCCCAAGTTTTTCAAATTCATGAAAGATATCATTTACAACCGTCGCAAGAAGGATGGCTATGAGACCATCATATTAATCGAGGAGTGTAGCGCTTTGATTTTGAATACGCTACCTCCGAAGCTCAAAGATTCGGGGAGTTTCTTTATCCCCTGGAAGATTGGAACAACATTGATAAGTAAAGCATTTTGGGATCTCAGAGCCAGTGTAAGTCTTATGCCCTATTTTATCTACAAGAAACTAGGACTGTATGATTTTAAATTGACCACTATGACACTACAACTAGCCGACCACTCCTGTGGATACCTAATGGGTATTATTACGGACATGTCAGTGGAGGTAGGGAATTTTATAGTTCCAATAGATTTTGTGGTCCTAAAGATGGTGGAAGATCCAAAAAAAAACCCATCATTCTAGGATGGCCTTTCCTTGCTACAGTCGGAGCTGTGATTGACGTTAAAAGTCACAAACTCTCATTGGTAATCGGTAATGACAAGGTGAAGTTTGATTTATCTAAGTACTTTGACTCAATTTCTATTAAAAGTTCTTGTTTTCGGTTGGAAGGAGTCCAGCCAAAAAAGAAGAAACAATACTCTGATGATCGATCGTCGGATGTAGCACCAAGTCCGG
This sequence comes from Hedychium gardnerianum, assembly GCA_038050645.1. NCBI lineage: Eukaryota > Viridiplantae > Streptophyta > Magnoliopsida > Zingiberales > Zingiberaceae > Hedychium > Hedychium gardnerianum. The sequence continues at coordinate 3,584,347 of JBBUKS010000059.1, read as the reverse complement.
TTGGTCATGAAAAGAAGTCTAAAATCAAAAATGACAAATATATCATCCCAGCAAGAGCTAAGATGAAGGAAAGATTTCAAGACATATCCTATCATAATGGAGGGGAACGAAATCCCCTTAAGGCAAAGACTCCCAGTTGAGCTAAAAATAGGGGTCAAGCTCATCACCTTAAACGAGCGCTTCTTGGGAGACAAACCAAGGGTTCTTTTTCTTATTTTTTGTTTTCAATTTTTTCATTTTGTTTTCGTTCTTTATTAGATTTTTTATTTTGTTTATTTAAAGGCCAAGAATCCCCACAAAAGAATGGGTTTAGAAGATAAAGGAAGGCAATGCATGCCTTTTATATTGAAGCTAGTCGTGTCTGTGCCATTAAGGCATAGCCGTATTGTTTTTCCAGATCATCCCCGAGGTTGACACAGGCAGACCATGTCTTTTCAACATGGTTGTGCCTTTCTCAAAGCAGACACTTGAGTCTGACACGGCGGGGTCGTGTTCTTTCAACATGATCGTGTTTATTTCCTTCCTCGAAAAAAATGGCACAATCATGTCGCTAAGCAAGATCTTGTCCTCTCACAATCTTTTTCTCAAACCCTAGTTGCACTCACTCCTCTCCTTCTTCATTCTCTCTCTTTTCTACAAAGCTCTTCTCCAAGAAACCCTAGTTTCTTTCTCCCTCTCTTCCTTCCAAACGTTCTTTATCTTCTCCTTTTCCCTTCTTGAATTGGATCCGAAAGTTCAAGCCCTCCTTCTAAGATCTTGAACAATCCCTCTCTTCCCATCTCACCTCTCTTCTTCTTTCAACCTATAGTCCCTTTACCTTGTGCCTTTCATAACTAAATATCAAGATGCTTAAGCGTTTTTGAAAGGGCAATGGATCCAGTGGGAGTGACAAATTCAACAAAGGAAAAGGGAAGACCATCGATAAAGGGAAACGTTGGGCACGTGACGAAGGAACAAACAATCCTTATGGCATTAATTTTTGCAATAATGAACAAAAAAATTTGTTATGAAATTCTTGTTAATTATAAGATTGTTAGTGCTCGTTATCTTGATAATTGTACCATAAAATTTTTGTAAATTAAGGAGGACATCATTTGAATGACTAATAATATAGGTTGGAATAATTTGATGAGTTTTCGATATTCAACATACCCTAGAATTACACTTGAATTTTTAAGCTTTGTCAAACCTTACCTTTCGACTGACAGTGACGATGGGGGGAAGATTAGCTTTTGTTTATTAATCATGATTATGAGTGGACCTTATTGGATTTTAACAATTGCTTTGGTTTGCCTATTGAGGAATCTAGAAATTTTCACAAGTCTTTTAAGAGTATTGCCTTTTGGGAGGCTATTGCGGAATGGGATGAACCTTATGATCCCTCACGTGCTAAGGCCTCCCGCCTCCAAAACCTAACTCTTCGCTACTACCACTGGTTATGAGCAAGACTATCTTTGGCCGTAGAGATAGTGATGGGGTGGTATGAAAAGTCGAACTCTTTTGGTTTTGGGCCATGCAACATGACATTGATTTTGATTCTGGGTACCATTTCATTAATCACCTTGTGAAATCTGCCAAGGCCCCTTTGGGTACTATAGTCTTTGGCGATTTGATTACACAAATTGTCGTGATCTTGGGATGCGAGTTATATAATTTGGATGTTATTCATGGTAGCTCTAAGATTGATATAGACACCTGCTTGGCAATAAAAATGATTTGTCGGAATGGGGATGGATGTGATTTTCTCCGGAAGAATGGATTCCCCATTAAGTTATCGAATCCCGAGTGTACTTCAATCAAGAATCATGCCAATTGGGTGATTAGGGACATCGCACCCAACCACGCTTACACTCCCATGGATTGACCTGGCCCCTCTTCCCCTAGACCTGGCTCCTCTTCCTCTAGATCTGATCCTGCTAGACACTCTTTTGTATATGGTGATGCAGGATGATCCGGGTTTAATTTTTCTAACTTCCGCACTTCTTTGAATGCCCTTCATGATGAGCATGCTGCCCACCAACACCTTTTGGAGGGGCATGTAGCTAAGTCATAGGATCAGTTTCAGGCGATGCAGGATCACTTTAGGAAATCCGATGAGTTTCGTCACCAGATCTCTGATTTCTTTGGCCATTAGTACCTAGAGTCAGAGAGAGAGGAGGAACACCGACGTTCTATGGATGTCACGAGGCAGCAGGTTGCTAGTCTTTATCGTTACCATGAGCATATTGGGACCTTACCCAATTTACCTAGGTTTCCTCCTTCTCGTCCTCCTCCAAGTTAGTTTTCATTGAGACAATGAAATATTCAAGTTTGGTAGGACTTTGTACATAAGTTAACTCTAGTTTGTTTTGATCTAGCTATGTTTCATTTGTTTGTCTTTTAGCTCAGTTTCTAGGTGCATCATTCATCATGTCATTCTTTGTTTATTCCTCATAGCAAAATGCTAACACCCTTGTTCTAGATATTTATGTTGTTATAATTTGGTATACTAGTATGCCTATTTAATCTCTTTTTCCTATCCATAATTTCACGAAGTGAGAATTATTTTTACTGAAAGAGTTTGAGTGTTGGCCTAGTTTTAGAATCTTTTCACACCATGCTTGATTTGATAGTAGATACTTCTGAAAATAGTCATGATTCATAAAATTGGACTAGTATTCTTGCTTCCTTGGTGACTTCGTAACTATATTTTGGTTACTAAATAATCTCGATGCATGTTAATTCATTAGGAAAAATCTGAATCCCGAAAAATAAAGTTCAAAGTGTTTTTCTTATTGCTCATCTAAAAAAAAGGATAATAAAAATAGTTGTCGTAAGTGGAAACTAACAAGCTATCCCTTTGAGATCGAGTTAGGTTACTTGGGAAATAACTGTTATATTTCTCTTGATACCGAGTATTCTTTTGAGACCTTGTATAGACTTTGAGATAGATGAACTTTGTGAGTGGCAGGTAAGTGCCTATCGTCGAAGGTATAAAGAACATGGTTAGATGATAATTTAGCTAGGCTTGGAGATTGACATTTGAAGAGGTTATACCACTTATTACACTGAGCACGGAGAACTTCTACATAGGCTACACTCAAATAACTTTTGTATCATGCTCATCAATCAAACTACACGATAGGATTAGATTGATTCACTAGGGATTATGATACGTCATTTACACACCTAACATTTAGATTGTAGATTTTGCATAAGCACAAGCAAAGATTTAAGTTTGGGAGTGTGATGTATGTAAATTATGCATGTTTCTAAGCATTGTTTGACATATATTCTCTTAGTTTTCATGAGCATGATTTACATTTGTATACCCTATTTCTACTTGATTCCATTGTTGTTACTGTTTTGGTTCCAAGATCTACTCTTTTCTTGTATTGATTCATAGGACACGTTTTTGGAGCAAAAACTGAGTATTATCAATATTAGAGTGAGAGGTGGAAGCAAGGGACATGCACTAGTCGTATCTCATGACATGGGTGAGTTCCTACGGACGAAACTGACTGAAAAATGGAAGAGAAATGAAGATTCTAGCATTCAACATTGGTCAATCGTACCTTGTTTGTCGATTGCCAGTCTCTCACAAAAGCCAACATAGTCGTTCCTCGGCCACAAATGTTGGCCTAGGCCAACATGGTGAGGTCTTGTCTATTTTTTCTCAATCATTTTTAATGGTTGGGAGGGTTATAAAAGGCCCAAAAGGTCCTCTAATTGGAGAAGGAGGGTTTTCCCCTTTGAAGGGAACCCTAGAGCATCCATTTCTAGAGTCGTCTCGACGATCTGTCCTCCATTCGAGCGAGGAATTCATCTGAAGAGGTTGTCATTGCATTGATAAATATTCTTCTCTTCTCTCTTTCGTATATTGAATTGTAGTCTCTTTTCATGTCTTTTGGTTGTATTTCATTTGTATTGAGCAGTTCTATTGATTTTAGGATGTAAGGAGTAATTATGATATAATGTTGATATGTAAACTAAGTATTTAGTCATTTCCCTATTCAATGATATGTTTACAACTTATTCTTGTTCTATTGATTGTCTTTGTTGTGTATGCGATTGGATGTCGGGAATGAGTCACCATGAAGAGGAGATACTCTGGATTGTATGACCGTGGGGCCTCATGTGACAGAGGATATATCTTTAAGCAGATTTTCTAGAGTCATCACCTCGAAAGGGGGGTCAATTCCTTGCAAGGGATTAACTAACAAGGGATTAATGAGTTTGCCCCAATTTGATATTAGGAAGTAGAATGATAATCTAGATATATCGTGGAACCCTTAGTGAGAGGGGTATCCATTAAGCGAACATACTTGCATATTCACCTTACTTGTTGACATTGAATTTGTGGTAGGCACTCCGATATAATCCTTACAGATTTGTTTCGATAATTTAGTTAGAAACTCTATAAAAAAGTAAGCATGGAGTTAGAGAGATGAACAAAACTTAGAGTATCAATTAACATGATAGTGAAATTAAAATCCTAGAATCATTCTCTCAATCCAATTTCTCTCATTGGTAACTTGCTTTCTTTCGATCTCTCTCTCTCTCTCTCCCGTCAACCTTATTTGATTGCACACAACTTTGATTGTTTAGATAATTAGCCTTACAACCTCACCGAGTGCTAAATTAACAGTTTTTGTGGATCAATATTTTTATTATTTTACGACAAATCATGCACTTGAAGTGACTTCTTGTCTAGCTGAGGTACCGGGGCGAGTTCGCTCTTACGTGCAAGCTGGGCTTCTTCTAAATGTATGTACTTTTTAGTCTGTTCCAGTAGCTTCTCATAGTTTACTGAAGGCTTCTTCACCAGGGATATAAAGAAATCCCCATCTACCAGACCTTGGGAGAAGGTGCAAGTTAAGATTTCTAAGGGAGGTGACGGGATATCCAAGACAACTCGATTGAACCGCTTCAGATATTCTCGGAGGGTCTCCTGAGGTTTTTGCTTCATAGTAAACAAGTTAAGAGGTGTCTTTTGATACCTCTTGCTGCTGGCGAATTGGTGTAAGAAAGCAACCTTGAAGTCATCAAACAAGTCAATGGAAGAGGCGGGGAGCCTACTAAACCATGTATAGATGAACCGAGCCAGATAAAGTTGTCAGAAAGACTTGGCACTTAACTCTATCCATGTATTGGTGTAGTAGGGAAGTGTTCTCAAAGCGGCACAAGTGATCTTCTTGGTCAGATTACCCCATGTATTCGCCTAGTTATGTCTGTCGAAAATGATGGGGCAACTCTTGTTCAAGGACTTCTTTGGAGAGGGGCATTCCTTGAGCACTTCCCTCATTGGAGGCAGACACTTTGCTTTGCGGTTGCGAGGAGGTGTCTCCACTGCTCACAATTCATGTGAATCTTCGCCTAAAGGGACCGCACCCTTGTTGATTGAGACAACAACCGACGGAGCCCCTATGAAGGGTGGTGGCATCTGAACTGGAGGAGGGGGTATTTCTGATAAGGGAGGAGGGGCTCCTGCTGGTGGCAGTTGCAAGAATGAGTGTTGCTGTTGTTGGCCAACCCGGCGCGGATGCGTACTTTAGACGTTTCACAAAATGTGTACAGCAGAAATAAAAACATAATAAATTTCTAATTTATTACAACACACACATCCATGCATGCAAGATACAACACGTGCAGACATAATCGCAATATAAAATTTTATGATAAGATATTTATTCTAGTTATACCTGAAGGATGACGTGTAGCGGGAATGACATTAACCAAGCGATGCTCTAAAGCCTTGCCTGTACTCATATCTACACCGAGTATCTTCAAGATGACTTTGAAAGTCACGAGTTCCGTTCTCACGAAAGTTACTAGTCTTGCGTGTGAAGATGAGGTTTGGTGCACGAAGAGTATGACACCAAATAGAGAGAAATGACCAAAAGGGGTGCTTGTTGTCCGGCCGGAAAAGAAGGTTGTTTGTCCCTTTTTCTTTGCTGTTTGACGTCTGTAATTTGTTACCGACGAGGTAAGAAGTACCCCAAGGCATTAGGGATTCGATATCAGCCATTGCTCACCAAAACGGAGGTCGGAGAAGGCTGAGAGAGACCAAACCGCCGGCGGACAGCTTGCTGTCCGCCAGCCTTCTTTGGCTTTGCAGAGCTCTTCTTGGCCGAAGATCTTAAGTCCAGT
>JBBUKS010000059.1:3563842-3578118 GCA_038050645.1 Hedychium gardnerianum | reverse complement strand
TATTAATACAAGAATATGATACAATGAGTCCTTTCGTCAACCATCACATGATTGGCTCTAGGGCTTCTACTAACAAATAGAACCTCCGGGGAATCCTTCATTTCCTCGATGGCTGTGCTTTTCCCCGCAAGGGGTCACAGAGGGGTGTCTCTACCGCGGAGGATCCCGTGAACATTTCGCGCCGAGTTGTTACCCCCGTGGGGGTTTTTGTCGGGGTTTGAAAAAACTCCGTAGGTCGCCACGATCTACGGCCAAGAACTGGAGATACTTTCGCGGACGTCGCAGGTAACTTTAGGGGTGATGGGTTTGCTGATAGCTGCTTTTGCGCCGCCTCTTGTACTTTGTCCACAACAAGATGATCAAAGTCTTCCCACGTCATGGTAATCATGGTAGGTCTGCCAGTGTCATCCATTTTAACATCTCAGTTTAGGTGTACGTTCCCATAGACAGCGTCAATTTATTTCTGCTTGAGAACGTCGATAGGTGAGCCACCGGTGAGCTGGAGTCTTTGTTGACCAGTCTTCGAACGTCGAGGAGCCATCACCGTCGGAAGATGAGATTCACTAGTCCTATAGAGGAGAAGGGGAGAGCTGGAGGGTTAGGATGACGGTCGGGGGTGCGCAGTTACTCCGACGCCCAAGTCAATAGCTGATCGATCAGAGTCGAAGAAGAAGAGAAAATAGTAATAGTGCGTAGGGATGTAAGAACGATATATCTTATCACATACCTCCGTATGTAGATGCCGGAGTGCCTTTATACTACTGTCTCTATTACTTTTCTCATTCTATGTGTATTAATTGTTGATGCGATGTGTATCATACACCAGCAAGAGAAACGTCTTGTCATATTCTACAGTATCAATATCACCCCTATACGCTCTGACAGTTCTGGTAAGGTCCTCTATTCTGGCGACGTGAGCCCCTAGCCGACTTTAGTTTGCTAAGCAATGGGGCCACAAGGTGGTTGGGCTAAGGGGTTATTGGGCCAAGAGATTTGTCCCATTAAGGGCGTTGACCCGAGGATAAGAGGCAAAGGGGCCTCAAGTCGACTAGGGGTGTCAGAGAGCTCTGGTCCAATTAGTGGGCGTCTCCCGGTCGATGGGCATCTCCCGGTTGAGGGAGCGTCTCCCAATCAACGAGCTTCTCCTAGTTGAGGGAGTGTTTCCCGATCGACGGGCTTCTCTCGATTGTGGGCGTCTCCCGGTTGGCGGACATTTCTTGATTGACGGGCATCGCTTGGTTGGCGGGCGTTTTCCAATTGGCGAGCATTGCTCGATTGAGGGAGCGTCTCTTGATCGGCAAGCGTCTCCCGATTGTGGGAGCATCTCCGGATCAGCGAGCTTCTCTCGATTGGCAGGCGTTGCTCGATTGGCCATCGACGCTGAGCCCAATTGAAGGCTTCCCCCGATTGAGGGAACTGAGCCCAATCTTCTAAACTTTTGACTTACACCTTAACACACGAATACTAACCTTCATATATATGTAGATACCTCTTATAACTCCCCATATCAATCCTTATTTGGGAAACAAAGATTCAATCTCTTTAAAAAATAAAAAGAAAATAAATTTCATATAGCAAAAAATGAAGCATTGAGGAAAAAGTTCCTTAAAATTCAATAATAAAAAAATAGTAGAAAATGCGAATCTTGATAATCTATGAGGCAGTTTACAATTTTTGCCTATTCCATTTCAATGAACCTCGTGAGTATAACTCTGTTCAATTCCAAAGGGTAACAGCCAAGAATCTTCATGCAATGAGATTATGATGGTAACAAATATAGAATAAAATTTTAATTTTTCTTATAAATTTATTACGTTCTTTTAATTTTTTTTTCGTAGATATCGTTAAACAATATCTACATTATCCCATAAATTAAGTGTTTTCCACGTTGATGAAGGTAGCGATTTTAATAAATTAAAATCGAGAGAATTGCTCAAGATGTATATCGAATTAGGGTCATTTGCGAGCACACCAGAACAGAACGAGTATTCGCAAATAGATTTTAAAATTGGAAAAAAGGTGATTATCCCACAAGCCTCCAAGCTGACCTCAGCAAAAGTTGGTATTGGAAGTTTAGTAGTTAACTAGTCAAAAGATCAACAGCGGGTACTGATTTCCCTGCAAGGTTTTATCACTTGGGCGTTTCCTGTGGCACTGCTTATTCTATTTGACCACTCAATGGAGTAACCTCGTCAATATCCAGCTCTTGTTCAACCCCTTTAACCTGTTGAACAAGAGGATAGTTAATTTATTGCAACCGTATGGTTATGATAAAACTCACATTGCATGGAATATGGAAAACAGAACTCGAAAAGCAAGTTTCTCAAGCATATCAGCTGCCAGTTTGGCGTGTGCATCCTGTTAATCCGAGCGAAGAGAAGGTAGTACACATTTAATTACATTGCTTGAAGGTAGCTCAGCTGGCCGGTGATGAGGGACACTCGGGTAAACGAAATCACCTTTTCAGCTACAGTGTATGCTGATAGTTCTTACCCAAAAGTTTGATGGTAACATGGAATAGCGCCAAATAGATCAATGATATTTTCATTACTACTGATATAATAGTAGCTACGAGATTTAAATACTAGCCCCAAGACTACGGTGCAGCGGTAGAGCATTCAAGTTATCACTCAATCACCCACGATTCAATCCCCAACTATAACGTATGTGCAAAATTTTTGCTCCAAATGAGACGCACAACCAAAGAATGTTGGACTTTTGGACCGCCCGCCGCGAGTGCTTCCTAATTTACCTTGGCGATCAGTGAATTTTTTTTATAGAACTAGACCGATCGTCCAAGTTCACCTGTTACCTAATTAATCATTTTTTTTACAAGATTTAACTACTAGATAAGTTGGAAAATTCAAAAATCTCAAATTTGGGAGCGATCTACCTCAGTCCACAACAAAGTTCCAAACACTAGTTCTACCATATTTCCATATTTGTGCAACTATTTAAGATTAACTACATTAATGTCCATTGTACTTTGCAACACTATATTATTAGTAATGTCTAAATTAATTTTTATCAAGTTAAATAATATTTGTATGATCGAGTAGGGCGATACAAAGAGGGGAAAGAGCTGATCGAGTCCGAGCACATAGTTTTGATATGTTTTGCAAAAGTTTAAAATTAAAATTTATATTATAGTACAAATGCTGTGTCAGGTCTACTTGTGCAAATTTTTTTGACATTTACATTATAGGGGCAATAGGAAAGTGTATGAGGAAGATCGAAAGGTAAGACTTCTTAGCAGACAAAAGAAAATCCCGGTAGGACAATATCGATCAAATACCTAGTAGATAGGGAAGACACGAAGGTGAGGCCTTTGATAAACAAGAAGTATCGGTAGGTGAACATAAAACAGATACATGCAGATGAGGAAAACTAGAAGGTGAAACCTATTGGCAGATGAGAAATTCCGATAGATCGAGGACGATTAAATATCTATGTATATGAACGTGGGTAATTATCTTTTCTTAGGCAAAAATCAACTAAGAAACAAGTGTCTCAAGGTCAAGTCACAAGTGAGTCAACCGATGGTCACATTTAATCAAATGATTTGTCTAGTTGACTGGAAATAACTTATATTTCAAGTTGAGTTTGATTGAATGACACTTCACTAATAATTTTAAACCAAATTATTATAATCATTAAACAAGATATGACTTGAAAAAATTGACAGTTATAACATGAAATTGACAATCGATTAATAATGTCCAAAGAGTCCTAGTGCAACAGTCATTAGAAGATTTAATTAAGGATAGAATTGGATCATTTGCTTCAATTGATGATACAGGCAATAAATAAAATGGTCACAATCCAAGAGAGTTGATCATGAGTCAATCTGAAAGAACTAGTCGAGATCTAGATGAAATAATTACAATCCATTAGACCATAACAAAGTTTGAACCAATTTAGTGACTAAAGTTCAAATAGACGACTAGTGCTAAAGAATGAGTCAACAGGAGGTAGTAACAATCAGTCAGGCAACATTGCTACGTATAGAGTCGGAGAACAATGGATAAGTCGACTGTTGCTACAGATAGAGTTCGAAGAACAATGGCAACTTCTCCATTAGTCAACTGCTGGCAACTGCTCCATCAGTCAACTGCTCAAACCCTGAGACACTATAATTTTGTGGTTTTGGGTTCATTAGTCAACATGACCATTTTCATCAGTCAACTATTGTACCCTGAATTCGACCAAATCACAACTTCATAGTTTCAAGTCTATCAGTCGAGTAACACTATGATTTAAGTCTTACCAAGGTTAAAATCTGTCAGACTATGTCTCCAGCACTTCCATGTCAGTATAGTACAAGTCATCCTTGACTTATCAAGACTTTATCCTTGCCTAGTATTTGGTTAATATTAACTTACTAGGACTTGCTGTATTAAGAGACTCCTCTCTAGGACTGCACTATGCCAAGAAACCTCTTTGCTTCGAGGGGTTTCACTATCTAATATCTAGTCATCGTTGACTTGCTAGGACTTCCACTTCTAAGTTGTGATATAGGTTGGGAACATGAAAGGAAGAGTTAACTATTCTTGGAGGCGCCATCCTTCCTTGATTTATTACGCATGATGGACAAGTTTAACATCGTACTCCGCCTTACGACCCCTTTAATTTCATACTAGTTATTACTTGACGGTCCCACCATTTCACATAGGGGCTTTCCTTGATTGTTGATGGTGTTTATGGGTGGGCCCCTGGGGTTGTTTTCATTTGTTCATTTAAAATGCACAAATGCAACCAACCACCCATACAAACACCATTAACAGCCAAGGGAAAGACTTTATGTCAGTGTGATTTCCCGCTAAGAAGCCCCTAAAATGTAGAAGGTCCAGTCATGCATAACAAAAATCAAGGAAAGCGAGTGCCTCCAAGACTAGTCGGAAACCCTACTGTCACCCCTACAGGCTTTTGTCCTTCCTTGGAGGTTCCTTGATCATTAAGTCTGTAAAATGGGGTGAGGGTTCCAGTGTAGGTTCGGAACACGGCAAAACCCGAGCCCCCACCTTATAGGCTTAATGATCGGGTGATCGTGGTCCTCATTAACTCACTTAGACTTCCACTGTCAAATACTCGGTCCTCATTGATCTAGCTAGACTCATTGACCTATCTTGAATTCCACAGTCAAGTATCTTGTCATCATTGACCTACCTAAACTTCCTTCACATCTCATCTACCTTGGCCTTTCCACCATGTATCAGACTTCGGGTCTATCTTGACCCTTTTAGACTTCAATCACTTGTAAACATATCGTCTACCTTGACATATCTCAACTTCCACTACTAGCACCTATTGGACTTTCCATAGCAAATACCTATTGAATTTTCACTAATGCCAACACCTACTAGATTTCATGATGGTCAACTCTTTGTTGGATACTATCAGCCAAATGTCTGATTAAGCTTGACTCATTTGGACTTTTCATAGTGTTGAGAATCTAGTCGACTTTGACCAAGAGTCAATTGCACCAACAATCTCCCAATAACAAACATGTCTCAATAACAAATATATAGTTCAAATATTAAAACACAATTTATATCACAGTCAACCTTAACCCGGGTTGATTGCACCTACATTGTCTAATTAACTAGAAGGATTGTTCAATCAATTGTTAATAATACTATTGGATTTCTAGCATTTAAATTATAAACACATAATCAAATCAACTGAAATCTTAGTTCATTTGACAAATGTTGACTCTTTTAGCTTTTTCCAAGTGAATGATAGACCAAAGGATATATAAGGCTTCAGAGTTGTTTTGGGCATGATGACACTATTACTTCATTTTGTTGTTTTCTATGAAACTATCTAAAGCAAATTCAAGATCCTAAGCAAGATTTGAAGGTTTCAATTATATCAAGAACTTTAGTAATTTCTCCTTTACCCTATGTTTTCACATTATCCCTTGGGGAGCGTACGGGGTTTATTTTGTTTGAGAGAAATCCATAGTGCTTTCAAGCTTGTGGAAATTTCATTAGTGTGGGTTAAGATTTTAGCCTTGGATGTTTTATCCTTGAATTGTAGAGGTTTACCCTCTTTCTTTTTGTGAACGAGTCAATTAGTGGATTTATTCAAGGGGTGACGCACTAGACATTTTTTAGACCATGGTCTATAAGATATGTCTCCATACCAAACTAAATATCCTATGATAGCATTATTTTTATTAACTTAGTTATTCTTTTACAGGTTACCATGTTAATTGATTTCAAGGAATCAATAGAAAAAATAATAATTAAGTCTAGATGGGAAGGGTTCTTAAGAATTTTAAGGTTTCTAATGGTTAATCTATCAACTTATTATTGTTATTATGAAATTTTTTTGTCATTGATCCTTTGTTCCTCTAGCTAATGTCATTCGATTTATAATTTTTTAACATTTTTTTAAAAAAAATTAGGGTAAAAACTTTATCATTTAGATAATAGGATAACACTCTCACCTTAAAATTTAAATTTGATAAGCATGACTATCAAGTAGTTTTGGCGAAAACTAATTCAAGGACCATTTTTGTTGGATCGTTATGAGGCTAGAGTAGTGAATAATTGATCACTCATTCACTGTACTCGATTCAGAAATACATACAACACAAATGAAACAAAAAAAAAAGATAAACACAAGCATTTTATGTGATTCAAACCTCTCGATTCCTACTCAATTATCTATGACTCGTTGGTCAGTAACCCCTCGCAATCCACTATCTTTCCTCAACGTTTTTGGATGTGCACAAACCTCTTACATTATTCCTACAATAGATGTAGATATGAAATTGAGTACAAGATGAATAATGGAATTGAGAGAAAGAAAAGCAATAACACTGAGCTTAACAATGAGAGAATATGAAATTTCAATTGTCTTCCCATTGCTCACCTTGGCCATATTTATAGAGCAACCCTATAGCCTTCAAACAACTCTCTAGTCTTCAAATCATACTCCTAGTAAACTGCTGAAATGATTTCAATCAGTCTGCTCCGCAACGGCTAGCTAAGTTGGCTAAAGTGAGCCATTAGTCAACATAGCTTAAAGGTCATCTGGCCGTTGCAATCTATTGACATTAGATCAATGACTTCTTCAAGTTTTTCCATTAGTTAACGTGGATCTCTAGTTGACTGACCTAGAACAGTAACATTTTGTAACAATCTATTCCAGTCTGATTCTACTATCTAGTTAACTCATGGTCCAATCAACTAAATGACTCTTCAATAAATTGTACCTCTGACTTTGATCTTCTAAGACTAAGTACCTTCCTAAGTCTAATCCCGTCTATACCCCATTGTACAAGTGCACTAGACTCTTCCTCATAAGGATTACCTGTGTGCCAAGAGGTTCCACCTTTCCGGACTTCACAATGCCAAAAATCGCAAAATTTCGGATCTTCTATAACAAGTGATCTTGCCTCTGGGACTTTATCGTCTTGTCTAGCATGTGTCCTCCTTGACATTCAATCAGCTAAGTATCTGGTCCTCGACCGACTTAAACTTTCACTTGACAAGTATTCGGTCCTCGACCTACTTTGTCTTCCACTCGCCAAGTATCCAATCATAACCTACTTGGACTTCCACTATTGTGCTTGCAAGAATTGCTAAGGTAACTTGCTTCTGAATACTTGACATGCTTAAGAAATCATAATTGTTGGTGCAATTAACCCATGGTCAAATTGACAAAGATTTGTATTTTAATGTTTGAACAATACTAACGTTAAACATAAGTTGGAGATGATACGTAGCTCAAGGTTGACCAAATACTTAGCTATATATGAACTCCAAATGGAGTTGGAGATGATAAATAGCTCAAGGTTGGCCAAATACTTAGTTATAAATGAACTCCAAATGGATCGATGTCGACCAAATATTGGGCATATAAGAAGACCAAATGGATCAAGGTCGATCAGACACATGGCAATTAGGAAAGTCTAACAAGTATTGGTATTTGAGAAGTCCAACAAGTAATGATATTGGAGAAAGCTCAACAGGTGTTGGCAAATGACAAAGTCCAATGAAAAAGTTGACAATAGAAGTTTAACACGTGTTGACAATGGAAGTTCAGACAGCTCGATGTAGACTAGATGTTTAGCAGATGTCGAAAGTCCAAACAAGCCAAGGTTAATCAAATGTTAGCAAGTGATGGAAGTTTTATAGCGGACCAAATGTTTGACATGTAAAAGTTTAGGTATATCAAAGAGGACCGAATATTTAACCGTGGATGTCCAACATAATTAGAAGTCTAGATATGTTAATGAGAATCGAATACTTAGTAGTAAAAGTCCAGGTCTGTGAGAATTGTATATGTAGCAAATAACGAAAAATCCTAAAAGGTCGACGATGACTAAATGTTACGCAATGAAAATCCCTCAAACTCTTTGGCATATTCTCACTCTGTTTCTGTTAATTTACTTACACCAACATGAATGGCATAAACTAATCTCTTTTAATTTGAAAAATATGTATGATAAATAAATAAATTGTATTATATTTTTTAAAATTAAAATAAATAATATATATATTAAATTAATGTGATAATTCTATTAGGGTTTAATAAAGACTATTCAGATTATCTCTGCTATAGTTGAGAATTAATTGGAATTATTAAACTAAGTTTTAATTAAAAATTAACCACAGTCGCAACCCAACCAACCCCAAGCTCCCGAGACCCCTCCTGTGTGGCTGCGGGGTCTCGCCACCCCTCCGGCACAGGCTCGGAGGTCATTCCACCCCTCTGACGCGGCCGGAGGGTCGCGCCACCCGTCTAACACGGCCGCATGGGTCGCACAGCCCCTTCGACGTAGTCAAGGGGGTCGCGCGACCCCTTCGAAGCCACCGCGGAGGTCGCGTGACACCTCCACGAGGTGTGCTGTCTCTACATCGTACCAGTCGGCAAGAGGAAAGAAATATTTCGCCAGTGCCACCCGATATGACACGAGATTTTAAACCATGCCCTATTCTTATGGGAAATGCTTCGGTTAATCCACCTGAAGTGTTCACTCTTGTCATTACAACATAATACATTTCCTTAATTAGTACAATATACGCTATGCTAATATCTCTCTTTTAATTCTCCATATAATTTTCTTTGGGACTTTATCATAAGTTTTTTCTATATAAACGAATATTATATGTAAGTCTTGTTTTTGTTCCCGATACTTTTCAATTAGTTGCCTGAGAAGATATATAGTTTCTTTTGTCTACCTTCCTGGCATAAATCCAAATTGATTTTCGGTCATTCAATATCTTGTTTTGCACTTCCATACCTCTATCGGATTATCCTCAGGTCCAACTACTTTTTCATTTTACATCTCATTTAAAGCTTGTTCTACTTCTGAAGTTTGAATTCTAAGAAAAAAATTTAAAATTCTAAGTTAAGTTGTTTGTCTAAACATTCATTAAAAAGTTGATGAAAATACCTCTTTCATCGCTCTTTTATTTCCTCATCATTCAATAGTACTCTATTGCATTCATCTTTAATACATCTTATTTGGATAAGATTTTGTCTTCCTCTCTCTCACTTTAGCTATTATGTAAATATCCTTTTTCTCTTCTTTTGTATCGAATTTTCGATATAAGCATTCATAGGTTTTATTTTTTACTTTCTTGACCTCTTTCTTGGCTATTGTATATTTTTTTAAGTTTTTCTCGTTTTAACAAGTAGATAATACCTTGTAGATTTTTCATTTTTTGTACTTGATGGTGCACGACTCGTTGCGTAAATACTCTCTTGGTTACTATTTTCAACTTTAATATTATCTTATCTCATATCGTATTTGAGTGGTCATATATTTCTCTTAATACTCGTTCTCTTACTCTCTTCTTAAATATATTTTGTTTTCCATCATTTAACCTCCATTTAATTTTAGGAGTCGTGCATATTTATTTTCTATTGATACTATGCTTGAGGCGCATATCCAACACTACTAACATATGTTAAGTTTTCTCCAAGGATGATCTTACAATCTTTACAAATCTTTCTATCCTTCTTCTTAATCATAAGAAAGTCAATTTGCAACTTATTATTCTCACTTTTAAACGTGACCAAGTTTTCTTTTTTCTAGAAAAACTTATTTGCTAGTATAAGGTCAAATCAAATATAGTTTTCCCTTTTTCATTTCTTGCTCCAAACCCATAATCCCCTGCACCCTATCATACTCATTTTATGTCCATTTAGATCTCCTATTAAAATCATTTTGTTTGACGTAATGTTTTGTAATACCTCATCTAGGCCCCCACGGGCATAACCCAGTTGGTACTTGGGTGGTAAAATTGTATGACAGGAGCAAGTTCGAATCATCTGGGGTTCATTCCCTTAGGGAATAAGTTCCTCCAACCTAGAAGGTCGCTCAATACCGTGATTTACTTCCCTTGCATAAGGCCTTCGGCGGGCATTGAAGGGGCACCTGAGATGAGCGTTATCACCTTTGCATCACATAGATCTTCCCAAAAACTAGATTTGGTGTTTACATCTTTGGCAAAAGGTGAAACCGTCACCTTGACGGCCCCTCCAAGGCAGCCCCACACTAGATGGTATTTTCATTTAATCCTACTTGAGGTGGATATATGTTAATTACATTAATAGTTTCTTTCGCTACCACTATCTTGAGAGCTATAATCTTATCTCCTTTCTAACTACACTTACTACTTCATCTTTTAGCGAACTATCTATAATAATACCTACTATATTTCTTATTTTACTCCTTCCTATAGACCATAACATAAAATCTGAATTCTCTATCATCTTTGCCTTCTCTTCTACCGATTTTGTCTCTTTTACACACAAAATATTAATTCTTCTCCTAATCATCGTATCTACTACCTCCATGGTTTTACCGGTGAGCACTCTAGATTTTATGTTCCAAATCATAAACTAGTTTTCCTATAATATTTATTTTTAGTCAACCTATGTTGTGAGAACTCTGGCACATTTAACACTACACTCAAATTCTCATGAAAATATAACAATCCTTGTCGATACGTTACAATAGAATCCTGCAATACGTTCCTCCCGAAAACAACCTAGCATTAGCACAATAGTTTGATGGATCTATTCATTGAATATTTGCCTGAAAGTCCACGTTGGCTGGCAACCTAACGCGCAACCCTTGTCCTTTTTCATCCGGGCTTGGGACTGATATTGATGGGGTTGCGATAACTAAAACAATAATGAAAAAATTATTGTCGAGAGCTGAGAATTACAATATGTTGCTATAGAAATTGTATTTGTTGTTTTTATAACATGTATTTGCTTAGTTTTTATAGATTGAAGTTTATCATTATCAATCAACTAATCCAATGTTCTCAAAACTTTATACGCAACGACCATTGCTCAATCATTACTTCAACCAGTTGACTCAATCCTTGTCATTAGTCGAATGTTCCAACAAACTATCTTGGATCAAACTTTGACACAATCCATTGAATTGTTCTAAATCACAGCTGGTTCACTTGGATCTCAACTAGTTCTTTTGTAAATTGTCATTAGTCAACTATTCTATGTTATCAATCGACTGATTGTCACTAGTTGATTGTTTAAGCTTTATTGTTGACTCAAATGATTCAAATCTATTTGTGACTGAAACTTCTGATGATTATGTCATCAATCGGTTGATAGATCAATGTCACTCAACTCATGGTGATAGTTGTCGGCTTATTCGAGTTATGATTATAATAATTTGAACTTAAATGGATCATTCAATCAACTCAGCCTAAACAGAAGCAAGCTTTTTTGTTTCAAGTTTCCTATATTCAATCGACTCCCTAGTTAATTAAACATATCAACAAACTGAATGAAATCATCAGTCGACTAACTTATTAACTTTGACTCTACAACAACAATCAAGTTTTATCCCACAAGATAAGGTCGGCTATATAGATTCTTCTACTTCATTGGCCTTTATCCTCTACTATATCATCATCTATATTTAAATAAATTTTATCTTATTTTATTATTGCTAATATAATCTTTTTTAGTTTTCCTCGTTTGATGTATATATTTATCATAATTTCACATCGTCAAACTGGAGAATTTATTAGTCGTCTAAATACATATTTGTTCCATCTTAAACGTGTCTCAATAGGTGCAACCCCAACTCTCTATCTAATATTCTCATTTCTTATTTTATTCATCCTCGTATATCTGCACATCCACCTTAACATCTTCATTATTGCAACCCTATCTTTTTCTCATGTGCTCGAGTTATAGCCCAACATTCAACTTCATATAATATAACAAGTCTAACCGTCATTTTGTAAAACTTCTTTTTAAATTTTAGAGGTACTTTACAATCATAAGAACATCTGACGCTCTCCTCCATTTCAACCATCATGTTTGTATTCTATGTAAGACATCTCTCTCAATCCCTCCATCCTTGGACTCTAAAACATCTATTTCTTAGTAAGTCCTCTTTATGTCCTCCTCATCTCATCTATCAACTCCTGATGGTCTTCCAAATTTGCCGACACTTATAGACTTCCTTTTCTAAGTGTCCAATCGACCTTGACCCACTTGGATTTTCTACCGACACCTATTGGGCTTTCTACCAAATGTATGGTTACCCTCGACCCATCTAAACTTCAATCCTTGTTACTGTAATGTTCAAATACCCACACATGCACAATATGAATATAACTTTAAACCTTCGCAACCATATAGTGAGACTCAACCATTTGGGGCATGATTGTATTAACAATATTTTCATTGGTCTTTCTATATCCATCATTCCTTCAATTAAATAGATTCAGTAGGGGTGACAATAGTGGTAAGCTGGAGGCAAATTTGAATGACCCAGGATGTAATGATAGTAAGGGAGTTTGATGTTGTGGCTAAGGTGAGTAATTAAAAAGGTGAATTATTCTCTAGCTTTAGTCTTATTATCAAAAGTAAGGTCTTCTGAACAATGTTATATGATGGAAGAAAGGAGAGTATAGTTTGCATTTAAGCTGAGGATGCATTCCAACTGCAAAGTCAAAAACAATATTTTGTGAAAACCTAATTCTTGATTTGGTGATTCCAAAAGCCATTGGTGCACGGACAAGGCAATATCGAGTTGTAGACACAAGTTAATCAACAGTCTATACACTGAATGAACCGCATTGAATTGTTGGAAAACTTGGTTATACATTGGACCTGCTCTGTTTGCAGCAAAGCTTGCAGCCTCAACATGTTTAACTAAGACAAAAATTACCTCTTCGCTATTACTTCATACAAAATTGTTAAACAAGGGGAACTAGGGAATAGTCCACCTTTGTTAGCACCTCAGTCAACACATCAACCACACTTGCTATTCCTTCAAAAAACACTCCATCACAGCGACAAACGTCAATTACTTAACCATTCTCAAGTATGCAACCACCTATAGATGATCAGCTGACTGAAAAAATATTTTATTAATCACCTTCAATTCGGGAAGAAATTCTTTTAAATAATAGTGGCTCTTTTATTTTTCAAGAACTATATTAAAAAAATATGGCAGAGATAAACTATTATATTATTGTACTAAATAGGGTTACAATAGATATGACAAATTTCATTTAAGATTTAAGCATAGGACTATAATAGAGCTTGGAGCATAAAAATTATCTATGTTTTTCATAAATTAGGGGGAAAAATCACAAAAAAAGAGAATTGACAAAAACATTATTGACAATAAAAACAAAACCACCATGCTTGTGCAGTAGAATAAAGATATAAGATTTAAGACTCTGCTTGATCATCTCCCATTTTAACCACCAGAATTTACAAAGTAGCAAGAGAGAAGGTCTGGAATTAATTGATGAATTCTCGAAAGTGTTCTTGATGTTCTTATGTTCTATTTACCTCCACGAACAGATGGAGGAAAACAAACCAATAGTGGAAAAAGAATCCTCGACAGATCAGCACCATGGAGAAGGAAATAAGGGGAAAGGAAAGAAAAAAAATAAAAGAGAGGGAAAAAAATCAAGAGGCATGCTCAATTGTTGTGACCTACTATCTGGCCGTCATGACCTTGCTGCGGGATACAGAGGTCTCATGTCTAGGCGTGGCTGACATGAGTCTCTCGCAACCTCACGGCCAAGCAAGGCTGCCGCAATCTCGTGGCCAGGCGTGGTCGTGAGAGGCCTCACGTCTAGGCGTGGCTGACATGAGGCTGTCACAACCACACGGCCAAGCAAGGCTGCCGCAACCTCGTGGCCAGGACGATCATTGGGATATTCTCTCGAGAAATGTCCTTCCTGCCCACATAAATAACATTTGCACTTTTTATTGCGGACAAGATGCTTGCGTTTTTCTATCCTCGCATG
>JBBUKS010000059.1:3535891-3553252 GCA_038050645.1 Hedychium gardnerianum | reverse complement strand
ACCTCTGGATCCATTGCCAACAACTAAACCACAAGCAAGCACGTCACAAGCATCAACATCAGGGAAGTCAACTATTAACCTAGAAGATTATCTTGAACGACGGCAGGCTGACTTATCCTATGGCTACTACCGTTACTTGACAAAAGACTCCATATACACCTTATCAAGTGATGAAGAATGGATTAATCCATTTGCGGAAGGTGGTGGGAGTGATAGTGGTTATTTTTCCTCTAATTCAATTTTTGATGAACAGGAGGAAGAGCAAGTTCTGTTACTCGAACTTGAAGAAGATTTGGACATGGATTATCCAGTCCAAAGAATTGTGGCATCATCAACATCAGCGATTTCCAACTATAATCCACCAGAAGATACCATGATGGGGCCACCACAGTATGCACCGGCGACAGAACAGCCGACTACTTCCAATCCTTACAATAATAAAGATTTTCTTTCAGCAAAGATTGGAAAGATAAAACTGGGCTATATGGCATGAAGCAGTGGACACTCCCCTCAGCCCAGCAGCAGACAGGGGCTCTACTAGTACTATCGGACAACATCGGTCTCTACAATGGCGTTATCTCACGATGGGAGTCCATAACAACAAATGTTGTGGATTCCAAAATCTGGTCCGATAAGAAAACAAAGTTGCAGTACATTGAGAACCTGTTAGGAGAAATTGAAAAGAAGACTTTCATCCAATGGAGGATGATGTACCCAGAGCAATATGACAAGTTGGTAGCTGCCGCTGATGAGACTCAGAATGTCCTATCTCAGATCAGGCGAATCATAACTCTAGAAGACCTAGTCGTTGGTTCAACCACTGAACAGAACCAAGCTTACCTCGACCTAGAGCGACGGGTATGTCATGCTACTAAAGATTTAATTTCTTACATGAATCAATACAAAGAACTTGCAGCTAAGACAGGAAGGATGTTTATCAACAAGGAACTATCTAGCAAGTTCTACAGAAAGATGCCCCCGCTGATAGGTAACTACCTTGAAGCCAAATTCCAGGAGAAATTCAGAGGCAACACTATTGGAGTATTACCCCGTATTCATCATGCACATCAAGAATTAACAGAAATGTGCAAACAGGCAACCTTGCAGAGAAGCCTGAAGGATCTGCAATTCTGTGCGCAGATACCCCTGCCAGGGTACTACCAGAATAAAAAGAAGTATGGTCTAAAGAAAGCACAGAGTTACAAGGGTAAGCCTCATAAATCCCATGTCAGAAGTTATCAAAAAGAAGCATCAAAATGATAGATCTAAGGTCCGAAAATGCAAATGCTATATCTGTGGAGAGGAAGGG
Organism: Hedychium gardnerianum; assembly: GCA_038050645.1. NCBI lineage: Eukaryota > Viridiplantae > Streptophyta > Magnoliopsida > Zingiberales > Zingiberaceae > Hedychium > Hedychium gardnerianum. The sequence continues at coordinate 3,551,943 of JBBUKS010000059.1, read as the reverse complement.
CATTTTGCGAGAGAATGCACAAATAAGATTGGCAACCGGGAAAGAGTTGCTATGCTCGAAGAGCTGGACCTACCAGATAATTTTGACGTAGTTTCAGTGGATCCTGAAGAATCCGACAGTGATGTTATCTGTATCTTGTCGGAAGGAGAAACGCATACAGAGCAGTATTGCGAAGCCGTAACGGCTACACTCCCATTTATAGAACATTTATTTGTACTAATTGGTGAGCCACAGGGTTGACCGGTGCAGATTGATATTCCTGAAGAACAGTACCAGTGTGCTCACACTTGGGAAGTAAATCAAGAAGTTGGCATTCAACTTCAGAGATGCAGATGCTGTAGCAGGGAGACGACACAAAGGTCACGAATTCACTGTCCTTTATGTTTACTAACAGCGTGTGCCTTATGTGCAGACTACTACTTAAAGATTCAAGTAGAAACTGCCCCTGCAACACCCAAAATATACGATGATTCTTCCTTAATTCCGGAGCTATTAAAGTATATTGATTATCTCAGAGCTGAAAACGAAAGACTGCAAGCTGAAATCAGGCGACTTGAGAAAAGAAATGAAAGAGCAGAAGAGCAGCTTTTTAAAGAATTATTGGAAGAATTACAAGAGCTAGCAATACATGACACAAGAAAGGGCAAAGAAGCCGTAACTTTTCTTGAAGAATATACACTATCCAAGGCAACTGAAGGGCAATACCACCCCAGAAGAATAGTTAACCGACTATATAATATGGTGGTACGTTTTGAAATACTCGGCATAGCACCCTTTACTATTAACGTCATACTTGATACAGGAGCAACATCTTGCTGTATTAATGAAAGGGGAGTCCCGGACCAAGCCTTGGAAGATAACACATATACCGTAGTTATTAACGGTGTAAACTCAAGGCAATCTGCCAACCGAAAACTTAAAGCAGGGCAGATGATTATTGGGGAAAACAAATTCAGAATCCTCTTCACCTATTCCTTCAAAATGACTCTTGGAGAAGGAATACAAATGGTCCTCGAATGTAACTTCATAAGAAGCATGCAAGGAGGGGTTCGTATTGAAGGTAATACAGTAACCTTTTGCAAAAATATTACTACAGTCGCGACAAACCAAGTTGTTGTTGCTTCAGCAATTGAGGAACTGGAAATGGAGGAAAACGAATACCTGGAGGTCAAAGAAAAGGTATTCTTTAATAGTACCCTTTCTAATCAAGCTATTTTGGCCAAGCATGGCAGGCTGCTTGATAGATTAAAGGCACAAGGATTTATCGGGGAGAATCCTTTGCAACATTGGGCAAAGAATCAGATAGTCTGCAAGATTGATGTAATCAACCCAGATATCACTATTCAAGATAAGCCCTTATCCCATGTCACCCCAAACATGAAGAAGGCGTTTGAAAAGCATATTGACGCCCTAATGAAGCTGAAAGTTATTAGGCCCTCTAAAAGCCGTCATAAAACCATGGCCATGATTGTATAGTCCGGAACCAGTTGTGATCCTACAACTGGAAAAGAAGTTAAAGGTAAAGAAAGGATGGTCTTCAACTACCGTACGCTCAACGATAATACATACAAAGACCAGTATAGTCTTCCGGGCATCAACACAATACTCAAGAAGGTGGGAAATTCAAAAATTTATTCAAAGTTTGATTTAAAGTCAGGATTCCACCAGGTTGCCATGGACCCAGCCTCAGTTGAATGGACAGCGTTTATCTGCCCATCTGGACTTTACGAATGGCTAGTCATGCCGTTCGGACTAAAGAATGCACCAGCAGTATTCCAGCGAAAAATGGACAACTGCTTCAAAGGTACTGAAGAATACATTGCTGTTTATATTGACGATATTTTGGTATTTTCCAAGACAGAAAGGGAGCATGTCAAACACCTGGAAGAAATGCTGAGTATTTGTGAAAAAAATGGGTTGGTACTGTCACCAACCAAATGCAAGATTGTTGTTCCAAGAATTGAATTTCTGGGAGCCGAAATTGGTGAAGGAAAACTCAGGCTCCAGCCACATATTATTAAGAAGATAACAGAGTTCAAGGAAGAACAGCTCAAGGAGAAAAAGGGATTACGCTCATGGTTAGGCATTCTTAATTACGCTCGTACTTACATTCCTAACCTAAGTGCCAAATTAGGTCCCTTATATGAAAAGACATCCCCACATGGGGATAAAAGGATGAAGTCTTCTGATTGGGAACTGGTCAGGCAGATCAAAGACCAAGTTCAACAGCTTCCCGACTTAGAGATTCCCCCGGAACAAGCCTACATCATTCTAGAAACTGACGGGTCTATGTGTGGATGGGGAGGAATTTGCAAGTGGAAGCATAACAAGTATGATCAGAAGAACACAGAAAAAGTCTGTGCTTATGCACATGGAAAGTTCCCGGTGGAAAAATCGGGTTATAGATGCTGAGATCTATGCAGCTATGGAGACTATGAGTGCGCTGAAGATCCATTTTCTTGACAAAGAGGAAATCACTCTTAGAACAGACTGTCAAGCTATCATCAGCTTCCATAATAAAACCACCCGCAACAAACCATCAAGGGTGAGATGGCTAGCTTTTACCGATTTTATCATTGGAACAATGGTTAAGGTGAACTTTGAACATATTGATGGCAAATTAAATGTTTTTGCTGATTCGCTATCAAGACTGGTTCAAGCTCCTGAGGTTATGGCCGTTCTAACAGAGGAGCCGGAGAGTTCAACCCACTACCCTGTATACGGCAGGTATTTATATCTCATTAATAAATGCCCCAAAAGAATTCTCTTGCAGGAAGAGCATGAGTGCCGACAAGAAATGGCTCATGTAGAAGATGAAGCCATAGAGGCCGTTGATCATAGCCTCCGAGAACTGGCACTAATCCTGCAGGCCAAAGAAGGGGACTTCTCCTACAGGCGACACCTGGAAGGATCAGGACAAGAGAATTATTGGAGGAAGAAAACGCCAGCTGTAAAAGCAGCTCGAATCGATATCTTCAGGACGACGCAAAGCCTCCATCAATTATTTTCCGAGATCAAAGTTGTCTGCCCGTAGAAGCAATGGTGGGCCCAAAGAATATTACCACCCACCACCTGTAAAGTAGATAGCAATAATTCAAAGGACTGAGCCCCGGGGAGCCGTCCTTTAGTTAGAATGTGACATAAAGACCTATAGTGCGCTCTTAGTGCGCAGAAAAGCAGATATGCTGCGCTGTAAAGGGATTTTGTGGCCGACAAGATAAGATTCGAAGGACGATGGGGCCCATTGAGCACCCGCTTCGATCTAATCCTTAGTCACCACCCCTGGTAGCACATCTCTATATAAGGCGCCGAGCCCAGAAGGTTTAAACACACTTGAGCAACCCCAAGTTGTTTATTCCTCTGCAGCTTAAGAAACTTATAGTGAGCTTTGTAATATTCTCTCTCAAGGGAAATAAAGTTCCGGGTTCATCTCGGGTTTTAATTTCATTTTCTGAGTGAGCGATCCTCTTTTGGTATATAGAAAAGATGTGCATAAAATTAATGATTAAGAGATAATCACTATGTATATTACAACTTTAATATATAATCAACTATTAATTTTCTTTTCGATTGTGTATCAACATTTAGAGTCACAACTATTATTATTATCTTTTATCACAAATTATAATCATTTTTATAATCATTTTCTTTTAAAACAATTCAGACGTAAAAAATTGTGTGAATTATATAAGGTCATTAAGATAACGAGTCATACTATGAAACTATGTAAAAGAGGGATAGAAAAAAAAATTAAGGAAGGAGATCAATCTAATCAATTTGAATTCATGCTTGAAACATCATCTTCTCAAATAATTGATTGAAAAAAAATCAAAAAAAAGAAGCCAGACTTACCTATGGTATTTATTATATCAAAATACTTGTACAAAATCCTGAAGAAAATTATGTAGAGAATTCTAGAAAAGAAAGATGTTAGCATAGCATATATTGAAACAGTTAAGAATATATACGGGGATGTAATAACATGAGTGAAAGACTTAATTAACCAATGTGTTTCCTATAAAAATAGGATTACATTATTGACCAACTCTAAGTCCATAATTTTTTACATTAGTCATAATTACATTATTAACTAATGCATCTTGTTTGCATATGACATTATTTAGTCGATAAAACACGTGAAAGAGTAAATATTACGCTCAAATCTCGGTGGAAAATACTAAAAGTAAAAAGGTTTTAGGCTTAATAGAATAAAGACAGAATATATGAAATTTAAATTTAGTTGTAGTAGACATAGCAAGGCAATTGTTAAGATAGGAGATGTAACTAAGAGTTTAAGTATTTAGGTTCATTTTTGTAAAACGACGGAGAAGTCAGGATAATTGAAATGAAGGATGGTCCAAGGTGTTCTTTGTGATTGTAAGATGCTTTTAAAGCTTAAAAGAAAATTTTACAAAACAATAATTAAACCTGCTATATATATGGAGTTAAATGTTAAGCTATGAATCAGGTAGACAAAGTCATAGAGATGAAAGTCGTAGAGATGAGGATGTTAAGATGAATGTGTGGACAGACGAGAACGAATAGTATAAGAAATGAGAACATTAGAGAGAAAGTCAAGATTATGGCTATTGAGGGAAAACACCAAGAGAGCGTTTAAGATGATATGAACATGTACTTAGGCAACTAATAAATGTCTCAATTAGTTGATGTGAGACCATAACAAAGATGCACATTAATTAAGGAAGAAACCAAAGAACACTTAACAATAATAAAACAGGATAAAATTTATTTAAATATAGATGATAATATAATAAGAGATCAAGTCTAATGGAGTAAAAGGATCCATATAGTCAACTACACTTAATGGGATAAAAGCTTGGTTATTGTTATTATCTTTAAGTCTCCACGAATAAATTTATCACTAATAATATATCTCTAATAAATTCCTAAGTAATAAATAGAATATTGTTATTTGATGTATGGGCCAAAGCCCTCACTAATAATATACAGCAATATAATGCCCTCGTATAAATAAATCCTATCTGCAAGCAACCACTTGCTACCAAGTCAGGTACTCTAATATAAGGTTAGGCTCAAAAATTTATTTTTCTTCACTTAAAATTATTATTATTTCACTTTAAATCTTTACACCACAATTCTTCTACTCTAGATTTATATTTTTTTGATTAATTGGAACAACTAACCTAAATCAACTTTTAATATAAGTTATGCTAATTTAATTGTGTATTAGCATCTAGCTTAGATATAAGAATATTCATTATAAAAATATGAGTATCAATATCTAAGACAATAAATAACATTGATGGTAAATTAGTATAATGATATAACTAAAGAATATTCAAAGTATCATTTTAATTTTTAAAAAATAATCCCTTCCAATGTTAATCCGTATTGTCCACATATGTATAACATGAAAATAAAATCAATTATTTAACCATTTGATGATTTAATTTATTTTAAAACTATTTCATCATTTAAAATATTATTTTAATTTCATTTTTCGAAAAGGTTTATAGGAACATAGGTAATTCATTTTATACATTATTGATGCATAAGAATTACACATCTCAAATGAAGAAATCACCACCACATGTAATTTTCTTTTGAGGTTTTATAGTCAACAAATACATGAGGATTTCTTCATTCTAGGGTAAATCTATCTATTGATTTCCTTCTACGTTTCCTTGCGCATAAATAATATATTTTTAAAAAAATAAAATGATATTTAAAATAGTGAAATAAGTTTTTAAATAAATTAAACTATTGAGGGGTTAAATAATTGATTTTCTTTTAGTATTTAACATAATGGGTGACTATATAAGGATTAACTTGGGAAGCTTTATTTTTAAGAATTAAAATGATCTTAAGTAGATTTTTACCTTCCATGTTATATGTTGCCTTAGATGTTGATATTTATACATTTATAATGAATACCTCGTATATGTAGACTGATGCTAATATACAATTAAATTAGCATAACTTATATTAAAAAAAATTGATTCAATTTACATGTTCATACTAGCTAATAAGATGTAAATTTAAGGGAGAATAATTGTGGTTTAGTGTAAAGATTTAGAGTGAAATAATAATAATTTAAAATTAAAAAAAAGGAAATACTAAAAAGTGAAAACCTAAACTTATATAAACTAGAGTTATGACTACCCATATAAGGTTGTGGTAACGAATGGTCACTCACGATCGCAATTTATTTGCACATGTGCGTTATATTATTGTATATCATCGGTGAGGACCTTGGCTCATACTTGTTATCACCCTCTAAAAAATTAGCTCTTTTAGTGATTTATTACTTTCAATTAAATAAAACTTTAGTTAATAATTTCAATCAACTCATAGCTATAGTAGAGATCATTTAAATAGGCTTAATTAAACCCTAATAAAATTATCTCATTAATTTAATATAACATATATATATATTTCTTTTTGAATTAGTTTAAAATTATCCAATGCTTTTAATTAACATATTTCTCTGCATGACTCTTCCTTTGAACATCAACCTCCCTTGCAAACTTATTTCACTTATTTCTCTCTGCGTGACTCTTCCTCTCCTCTAAAAAACCAATATCAACTTCCTTTTCAAACTTGAACTCTTCTCTCGCCTACAACATCATCATCGGTCTTCTAGATTTTGCTACACTTTTTTGCTTTTCTCCTTTTGTTTCGTCAGTATTTTTTTCTTGACAAATTCAAATTGTAAATTAGTTTAGAATTTTCATTCCACTAATTTTTTTTCTTTATAAATCTCAACGAGTTGCATACGATTCCTTTTATTATAGATAAAATGTCAGCTTCTATACTAAGTTGGCAGATATGTAGCCAACACTAAACTAAAGTTAAAAATATTGAGTGATAAAAATGATTTAATCCAACTGAATTATGTTTACAATACAATAAAGATTTTGAGGTATGTATATTTTGTAAAAAAGTGGGTCTCTAGTGTTTTGATAAACAAATCACCAGCTTTGATACAATGCCTCTTCTTCTTTATATTGCTGTTTTCCTTATTTGTTCTTAGAAAATTTCTTCCTTATCTAGTTTTTCCTTTTGAAAAAATATCTTATGTTTGCAAATATGTAAGCCTAGGTTCTTTTGACTGAATAAGGAACCTAATTTTTCCACTTCTATTTTACAATGATGACCCCTTACAATTTGTCTATATGCCAATGCAAATTTTTTGAACAAATAAGCTCATAGGGGAAAATAGAGTAAAGTCTCACCTCCAAACCCAATCCATGGAACCAAGACCCAAGACTCATATGGATTTTGTGAAATTGTCCACTGGTTTTGAAGGGAAAGGGGGATTGATGCAGAGGAGACCACACGACGGGAAGAATGGAGATAATATGCGCTCCCTCCTCTTAACAAGCTTGAACTTGGTTTTTGTGCCCTACCAGCAAGATAGGATCTTGTGAGTAACCTCGTAAATCTCTTCATTTCCTTCTTCGTTTCGCTTCTCCTTACTTCTGTGAACTTCTTGAGAATATGGAGGAAGAGAGGAGGAGGAGAAAAATGAGGAGGGAGTCGAGGTGGTCGCCGACGGAGGAGGCAGTGGAAGGGCGGTCGACGTGTTACCGGAGATGAAGCTGGCGGCGGCTGGGAAAAAAAACATAGAAATGTTGCCCTAGAAAAAATCGAATTAAACTGTTTTCCCAATATTGAATATTTCAATTAGCCTCGGATGTTTTCAATGTTGTATTTTTCTTATTTTTTAATTATCACTCTCAATTGTTTTATTTTCAATTTCATCCCATAATTTTTTTTAAAACAAAATCAACTTCCTTGAAATTTTCTAATTCCCCATTTCAGGCTTCAAACTTTTTTAAAGCCTCCTGTTTCGTTTTCTAAATGTAAAACTTTTTAATATGTCCCAATATTTTCATTTTTTATTTTTCAAAATAATCGATTTTATGTTTAGAAAGAAAATTTCACTTTTGCCTTGAAATCATAAATTTCATATTTAGATTTTTTTTTAAAAACTTTGGCATTCTAAAATTGTGAAAATGCTTTGAATTTTTTTCAAGTAGATTAATCTTATGTGATAAATTTTTTTATAGGACATATAAATATTATTTATTAAAATAAAAGATATGTATGTTCCTAATCTACTCTCATGAATTGATTTTCATAGCATATTGTATATCTCACGACCCCTCCTCAATTGTTTTTTTTATCAATCATTGACGGTCCATTATTCATACAAGAGTTGAATTTATAGATAAATCATAAATATTATTTTATATACTTGTGTCTGAATTTTATAGATCATCACAGTTGTAGAAACTATCGAGGCTTCAAATGTTGTTTGATTATGTACATGTCATAATTGATACATTGTGCATGTCAATGCTAATTTCGAGTACGATTTCTCCATGATGTTTCTCTTGCCTACTTAATCATCCATTTGCAAGCACTCTTTATTCTCATAGCTCTAGATATGTTATCCTATAAAATTATTTTATATGTCGTCATATTTGACTTGTGTATCAACATTCAAAAAAATTGATCTAAGTCTCCTGTGCAGTACAGAAGTCACATTTTCCATATTCTAACTTCATTCAAGTGATTCTATCTTTTATTGTCAATCTTTCCTTTAGTCCTAGCTACATTAGCTACATTATGAAAGAATATTTTGATAGTATATCCCAAACTGGAATTGTATGCTTTTAATATATCCCAAACTGGATCATGAGTCCAACTTTCCAACATGCTCATTGCAGCATCTTTATTCCCCTCTCTTTCCAGTTTCATCAATGGTGAATCTCCTTTCTTAGTTTATCACTCCTCAACGATTTGTGACGTAAGAGAGAAAGCATGTTGGATCCATAAGGAGTATTTCTTTATATGGATGTTACATAATAATTTTATTAAATTTTAATTTCTTGAAAACCAGTAGATCTCCTCTTTTGGATGGCAAAATCTCTTCATGCTACTCACAACTTCTTAGAGCCTCATAAGAAGACTATACGTAATCTGATTATTTTATTTACAACCATGGTTGGTATAGGAAAGATGAATAACCAATAACATTCAATCACTGATTTAACCAATTCAACTCTTGTCGCATTTGATAATGTCTTGCTTGCCCAAACATTAATGTATGCTAAAATTTTATCTATTAGGAGGCATAGTGCATAACTCTAAATTTGGTTGTTGGTATAGGTGTTGAGGTTTTTGCACATATAAAATTTATATATTTTCGAAAAATACTCAAAGGAAATGAAACAATTTTTTAAATTATTACAACATGCATCACACAACTTCAAGAACATATAAGACATAATCATAGATTAAAAAACTTGTTTAGAGGTTATACCTGTCTGATGACGTTTAACGAAAACAACATCAACTAGCAAGTCTAATAATACTTGCCTCTATCAATATCCACGTCGAGCTTTCTTCGAGATAACTTTACAAGCAACAAGTCCGTTTGGTACTAGCCAAAGGAAGGAGACGACGTGAATCGAAGAGAAGAGATCCGACCAACAATTGATCGATCAAAGAGAGGTTTGGCCAAACTAGAAATTTCAACCAAGAGGGAGAATTCAGCCAACTCCTTGCATCTAAGAGAAGGTTCGGTCGGAGAGGGCTTCACTAAGGGTGGCCGATAGCTAGAGATGACCAGCGACACAAGAAGGGCGGCGGCCAAAAAAGGGGCAGCGTCTTCTTAGTGTTTGGCGGTAACAAGAGGAGAAGGGACGATACTTCAATAGGGTTTTGCAACGAATTCATTTTTTTTTATGAAGAGGTATTATATATATCTCTTTATAAGCTCAAACCTGGTTATATAAATTTATATAAAATTAATCTGATCATATAAATTTATATAAAACTAACTCGGTCATATAAATTTATATAAAATTAATCTGATCATATAAATTTATATAAAACTAATTTGGTCATATAAATTTATATAAAACCAACTCGGTCATATAAATTTATATAAAACTAATCCGGTCATATAAATTTATATAAAAAAACTAACTTGCCTCTAATAGGCATGGTTTATTCTTCTCCTGGTTCAGCAAATAATTTTCATATTTGCCCTTTGCCCAGTTCAACCAAACTTAATCTCTTTCTCTCTCTTTTTAACTCTTTGAGAATCATATTCTCTACTCATTTTATGTCTTAAAGAAAAACACTCATAGTGCGTGTGACCCAATAGGTTCCTGGTTATGTTGGTCATTTATAATTAACCATTAATTATGAAAAGATCATGAGTGACACCTAGTAGTACATTATGACCCCTAATTGATCAAAAAATCACAGATGATTTTAGAATGAATTCTGAACCCTTCAACAGCTACAGTAATCAGTGACTCTGTTCCTTTCATGTATCTTATACTCACTTGGTTCATGACATGCTCTATGTGTTAGTCCCTACAAGGCTAACTATGTCACACCTAGCTCAAGTAGTAGTTTCTTGTCCTGTGAATTCAAATTACTCAAACACATGTCTAAGAAGACCATCCTCTTGACATGTTTTGCTTTGGCCAAAAACTTACGAGCAATAATCCTGACAAGAGGTCATAAGGTATGCGTCTCCTTATAAAAAGAGTGGTGAATCCTCTATAAGCTATTCAAACACCTTAAGACATATTTACTTATACCCAATCATCCCGTAACTACATCCCCTAGGAGATGTATAGCAAAAATGTCAAAGTATAAGCCTCCATGACCAAGATGATTTGAACATCTCAAGTCTAAGGAAACTTGCACTCGAGCCGCCATGAGATCTTCATTGACATCTATAGAACCACATGAAGTCTCATAGCAGATCACATCCGATGAACTAGTTACCCTTAACTAGCATCTATATGTTAACTCTCGACATCTCAATATTTTCAGCCAGTGAGGATTGACTACTTAGATAAATCAAGGAGTATAACATATGTTAGTATAACAGAATCAACGATGTCAAATCTCATCAACTCATCGACAAGGAAGATTTCAATACGTACATAATTACACATGATAAGATACCCACTAATTGTGATCCAATCATAATTTCTTTCATGCTATGCATTATATTGTGGACTTCATTAAGAGTTTAAGATCTAATTGCATACATATAGAATATACACTAAAGTGAATTTTTATTTATCAAATAAATAAGGCAATGTTTAAGGAGATTATTTTATGATACCTCTTAAACATAACACATGCTATGGGTGCAATGCGAAAGGTCACTACAAGTACGAATGCCCTAACCCAAAGGAGGAGAAACCCAAGAAATCAAGAAGGAAGAAGGCACTAAAGGCTACTTGGGACGAGTCATCTTCAGAAGAGTCGGATGTGGAAGAACCAAAGCAAACAAGTTTCATGGAACTTTTGGCAAGAGAAGGCATATCTGATTCCGAGTCCGAGTCAAGCTAAGGAACCAAGTCCGAGTTGAGCCACGGATCCGTATCTAGTTCAAAAGGACAAGATGAGGTAATTTCTCCTTTAGAAAATTAAATGCTTAAAATAATTGCATGCATATCCGATAAGGAAGTCAAAGACCTTAAGGAACAAGTCAACTTGAATCCCTCAACTAACCATGTTCAAGATGGAAAACTCAACTCAAGTTGCAAGACTTGAGGATGAAAATTTCATCTTGAAAGGTCAAGTGGAGGGAAATGTTGGAAATGTTCAACTTAGGCTCCAAGTATTTGAATATGATGCTTGAGTCCTAACGAGTCATGTACAATAAATTCGGACTCTGATACAAAGCTAACACAACAAACAAAACCTACTTGTCTTTACTTAGTCAAAATGTTAGAAAACAAGTCCAATCATGGGTCCCCAAAGCATGTTTAAACAACAAAATCGGACAAATTAATATTGGATCCTTAAGAATCAAATTCATTACCTAGATAGACCATATCTAAGTTATGATTTAGGGAGAGCAAATAGAAAAACTAGTTTTTCTTATTAAATTGCATGATTGATTGATTTGTTGTTTACTATATACATGTCTAGCTTTATTTTCTTGCTTAATTTAGAATGGTTAGTAAAAAGGTTTAACCAACCTTGACAACCTAGCATCAGAATAGGTTGGGATGATAGTAGGCTAAGGAAGCTATCTCAAATGCATGTCTAGGTTGAATCATATGTGTTTTACCTTGTGCACTAGACTTAGTGGATCTAGCTGAAGATACCTCAGTCAAACATGAGCTAGTTAGACTAAAACTTAGTATTAAGTTCCTTGGGTTGGTTGTTTTGGGAAAGTTTTGTCTTAGGCATGCGGTTAGTTTAATGATGTTCATTGTGACTCATTACAGTTTGGAAGTTTAATTTATAAACTCCTTCTTGGTGGACCCAATGTTAAGTTTGAATCTAACACAAGGATAAACAACCTTTTTCAAAATTCAATTAATACAAGTTTATTAATTAATTAATCAAATCAAAATTGGTTTAATCAATTTCATTTAATCTTAATTAATCTTGAACTTAATTCTTAAATAATTTTAAATAATTAATTTTAAACTTAATCCGGAATTAATTAATTTATTTCTTAATTAACTTTAACTTAATTTTAAACTTAATTCTTAACCTAACTAATCCTTATTTTTAATTTAATTAATTTTAACTAAATTAAATTAAGTCAAAATAAATCTTAACTAATCCTTAATTAATTTAACTTAATTAATTTTAACTTAATTTGAAATTAATTAATCTATAATGAATTCAACCTAATTAATTATTAACTAAATTAATTAAATTAGAAATTAATCTTCAACTTAATTAAATTAACTTAATTTCAACTAAATTAATTTTAAATTAATTCTTAATTAATTTTAACTTAATAAATTTTTAATTATAAATTAATTCTTAATTAATTTTAACTTAAAATCTAATTAAATTAACTTAAATAATCTAAATAATTTAAATTTAAGAAAATCCTTCAAATAAACAAATCATGTCACACAAGCTTAAGGATACCTTACTTGATCACTTAGAATTGGTGAAATGAATAAGGTAAATTAAGTTAACTCCACCAACACCTTAATTTTCCTACTTTATGTGTAAGAATCCAAAGATATGAACAAATGGATATTGGACCGTGGTTGTTCCAAACATATGATTGGAGATCAATAAAAGTTTACAAAAATAAAATTCAAGAATCTAGGATCAGTATCCTTTGAAAATAATGACAAACTTAATGTAATTGGAACATGTAACAACGAATTAATGTCAAATTTGTTAATTAAAAAAAATTTACTTGTTGAAAATTTTGATTTTAATTTGCTTATCATAAGTCAACTTTGTGATGCCGATTTTGTAGTTAAATTCTTAGCTTCTGCATGTTTAACAAATCACATTGAATGTCCGACATAATGCTTAAGAGTTTTAGGCAAAATAACATTTACTCAATAAATTTACTTAGGGCCTCACGAAAGTGTCATTTGACACAACAAGCGGAAACATGGTTGTGGCATAGAAGACTAGCTCTCACCTATGTTATAAACATATTAAAAGTTAACAAATTTGGATTAGTTGGAAGATTACCAAAGTCGAACTAATACCATACTTGAACTACTACACATAGATTTGTTTGATTCTCATAGAATTAAGTCAATTAATGGTAATTTTTATTGCTTAGTTATAATCGATGATTACTCTAGATATACCTAGGTAAAATTCTTAAAAAATAAAAATATTTTTTTTGAAATATTTAATAATTTTTGCAAACAAATAGAAAATAAAAAATACCTAAAAATTAAGAAAATTAGAAGTGATAATGGTAGAGAATTTAAAATTTATAGATTTACAAACATGTATCGAGAAAATGGATACCATCACAAATTTTCATGCCCTAAAACACCTCAACAAAATGGATTAGTAGAAAGAAAAAATAGAACTTTACAAGAGACGGCTAGATCAATGTTAAATAAATATAATTTACCTAACTACTTTTGGGCCGAAGCCATTAATATGACATGTTACGTTCAAAATAGAATAATAATTAATAAATTATAAAATAAAACACCTTATGAAATTTATTTTAACAAAATACCCAATATAAAATATCTATGAGTATTTGGATGTAACATACATATTTTAAATACCAAGGACTATCTTGGAAAATTTACATAAAATACTCAAAGAGGAATCTTTATAGGATACTCATCTAATATTAAGGCTTATAGGATATATAACAAGTCAACACTAAAAGCTGAAGAAACCACTAATGTAACATTTAATGAAAATTATTATTCTAAAGAATCTAACTTAAATCAAGAAAAAGATGAACAGTTAAATTTTGAGAAAATAAACAATGAACTAAGGGAAGTTAGTGAAAATATAACTACAAATCAATAAGAAGAAGAAAGACATAATCAACAAGAAGAAGAACTTAATCTAAGAGCATTAAGAATGAATTCAAACCATCCAATTGAACAAATCTTAGGTAACCCAGATTTAGGAGTTCGAACCATATTAGCTTTTAGAAACATAAGTCAAATAGCCTTAATCTCTCAAATTAAACCCAAAACTATAGATGTAGCATTGTCAGATCCAGACTAGGTGATAGTAATGTAAGAAGAGTTAGCCTAATTTGAAAGAAATGAAGTATGAGATTTAGTGTCTCCACCTAAGACTAAATCAATAATAGACACTAAATGGGTTTTTCATAATAAATTAGATGATAAAGGTGAAATTGTTGGAAATAAAGCTCGTCTAATAGCAAAGGGGTTTAGTCAAGTAGAAGGTCTAGATTACAATGAGACATATGCCCCCGTAGCTAGACTCAATCAGAATGTTGCTAGCTTATGCAGCACATAAGGGGTTCAAATTATACCAAATCGATGTTAAATCTACTTTTTTAAATGGGTTAATTAAAAAAGAAGTCTATGTAAGTCAACCACCTGGGTTTGAAAACCTAGATTATCAAAACCATGTGTTTAGGTTAAAAAAATGCTTTATACGGTTTAAAACAAGAACATAGGGCTTGGTATGAAAGAATATCTAGTTATTTAAATTCAAAAGGATTTAAAGAAGGCCGAATTGACTCAACTCTTTTTATAAAAACCCTTGAATTAGATATATTTATAGCCCAAGTTTATGTAGATGATATAGTATTTGGATCAACCAACTCTAAATTTTTAAAAGAATTTTTAACACAATGGAACATGAGTTTGAAATGAGCTTAGTAGGACCTTTGTCATGCCCCAGGAAGATATTTATCCGACAAAAATTGGACAACACCTCCCCTGTACGGTTGACAATATCCTGAATACATAATCACAATCAATATACATAAATACCCCACACGGGTATACACATCCACGCAGTATGTTAAACAACAAAAATACCCTACTAGGGTATGCACAACCACGCAGTGTATAATATGATATAATAAATAGTATAAAATGATAAGCATGGTCTACACGACCAGAAAACCAAACAATACCATTTGCGAGAAAAATATAAAATCGCGAGCCGGCTCGACTTATGACACCAAATACATGAGTAGTGACAAATCCGAAATTCGAGTACAAATACTTAATACAATCCATGAGTATAAATTAAATGCGGAAAACTAAAACAAACCGATTACAATGAAAATAAATTCGAGGCTCGATGTGAGAGGGACGATGTAGGCAGATATCCTCCAAGCGACCCAATCAATAGCCTGCTAACAAAGAAACAATAATAGAAAGCAGGAGTGGTGAGTACAAAGGAAATACTCAGCGGGTATAAGATAGATTGTGCATGAACAATAATAAGTACAGTAACTCAAGGATGTACAGGAACAAAAAGATAGAGAGTCACACAGAAAGAATCAACTCACCATCGTATATTAATACCCGTATATCACTACTATACATGCACCCTACTCAAACTATAAATAGTATCAAGAGTAGTTCCAATAATACAGAATATGGGTACAGTATCTCACATGCATGTACCCTCAATATTCGAAATAAGTGCAACATCTCATATGCATGTACCATCCATAACCAGCATAAGCACCCCATCTCATATGCGTATATCGATACAAGTAACAGTAATTGGGGTCTCGTATGTGGGAGCAACACTCCACCACAGGGTATACAAACGACCAAGACACC
>JBBUKS010000059.1:3477090-3497864 GCA_038050645.1 Hedychium gardnerianum | reverse complement strand
CTAGCATCATAATGAAACCTAAGTCCTAGGATCGCCTTTCCCAAACCATCTCCTCTCTTAACAACCAACTTCTCTCATCTTGTACCTCTCAATCTCTCTCTCTCTCTCTCTCTCTCTCTCTCTCTCAACTTCTAGTTCACAAGCATTCAAACAACTTTTGACTATTTAGATAACTTGTTTTGTGGATTCACTAATGCTTAGTCTACAGTCCCTGAGAATCAATAATTTTTATTTCTTGACAACTTAACCATACACTTGCGATTTTGACAAAGAAGTTTTTGGTGTCATTGCTGGGGACTGTTTCAGATTAACATTAGTGATAAGAAATTTAGTTACTCTAGATATTTTACTTTTTTTTAATAATTTTTCTTTTTTGCATTTTCTTGTTTTGTGAATAGCTCTGCAATTTATTTTATTTTCTTCAATTCTACATTTACTTTTATGCAAATAATTCTATCTTGTACTTGACTTGAAAGAGATTTGAATTTGTTCTTTTGCATGTGAAGGGCTAATTTTGCATGAAATCTTTTTCCTGTTGATCTTGAGATTGACAGAATATGAAGCACATCTCATCATGATAAACAAGCCCCTGAAAGATTATGCTGCTCCCTTATTTGGAAGGGGATTGGATCCTATTGTACCTCCACCTATTTATGCTCAAAATTTCATTATTAACCCAATATTTATTTCCAAGATTCAAGACGATCAATTTGGAGGGTCAGATTTTGAAAATTCCTATCAGTATCTTGTAGAATTCTATAGATATTGCAATACATTGAAATATAAAGGGGTTCCAGAAAACACAATTTGGATACTAGCATTTCCCTTCAGCCTCAGAGATTCAGCCAAAACTTAGTTAAATACTTTATCGCCCAACAACATCACGACATGGGATGAATTAGAGCAATGATTTTTGAACACGTATTTTTCACCAAGAAAAATAATCTATCTAAAGAATAAGATTATGAACTTCAAGCAAAAAGATGGAGAGTGGTTATGCAAAGCATGAGAAAGATTCCTAGACTTATTGTACCAATGTCCACACCATGGTTTGGAAAATTGGTTGATTGTCCATATATTTTACATTGAGATTTCTTTATCTAACAAGACTCAGTTAGATTCAGCTACCGGGGCTCTATGATGAAAAAGAGTTTGAATGAAGCTTATGATATAATTAATCGAGTAGTGAAAAACCTTAATGAATGGTCAGAAGAAAATTTCATGACTCCCCCATTAGAAAATTCTAAAATACAAAGTTTGAAAGAAGGGTCAAACATTAAAGAGGAGCTATATTCGGCGATCAATAATATCAAAAACTTTAAAGGAGACAACATTCAGTCCCAACATGAAACATTCAGGCACTTAGATGATGAATTGACCATTTCGGCAAAATCAAATCTTGAAGAGTGTTGTAATGAAGCTGTATGGAGAAGTGGTGATGAATTTGAAGAAACACATTTTCAACCATTAAAGGGTCCCATGGAGGCAAGCTTGATCTATGAAAAGTCAGACACTCTAGCTAATGGGATTAAAGAGTATGAGCAAATTAAGACACTTGAATACGACCTCTCTGAACTTGAAGTCATGCCACCTCAACTAGAACTTAAGCTTCTTCCTTCTAATCTAAGATATGAATTTCTTGGGACAAACTCTACATTTCCAGTGATTGCCAACTCAACTTTGAATGAATATGAGACCAAAAAGCTGCTCAGAGAGCTAAGTTTGCATAGGAAGGTAATCAGATACACCATCGATGACATTAAAGGGATTAGTCCTTCTTTGTGCATGCATAGAATTTTACTTGAAGATGATCATAAATGCTAAGTTGAACAACAGATAAGGTTAAATCCTAACATGAAGGAAGTGATTAGGAAAGAAGTGTTGAAGCTTCTAGATGCAAGAATTATTTACCCCATTTCCAATAGTGAATGGGTAAGTCCGGTGCATGTGGTTGAAAGGAGGGATGACTGTGATTGAAAAAAAGAACAATGAATTGATTCCTACTCGGACAGTTACCGGATGGCGTATGTGCATCGACTATATAGGAAGTTAAACAAAGAGACTAGGAAGGATCATTTTCCTCTTCCCTTCATTGACCAAATGCTTGAGAGGCTTGCTAAGCACACATATTTTTGCTATCTAAATGGGTATTCCGAATTTTTCCAAATTCCTATACATCCTCAATATCAAGAGAAAACTACTTTTACATGCCCCATACGGAACTTTTGCTTATAGAAGAATGTCTTTTGGTATTTGTAATGCTCCTGCTACTTTCCAACGTTGCATGATAGCTATCTTCTCATATGTGATTGAAGACGTAATGGAAGTTTTCATGGATGACTTTTTTTGTATATGAAACTAACTTTTACGGAGACGTGAAGAAGTTAATTTTGTCCTTAATTGGGAGAAATGTCATTTCATGGTTAAAGAAGGAATTGTTCTAGGGAATAAGGTTTCTACACAAGGGATTGAGGTTGACAAGGCGAAAGTATAAGTAATTTTGAAACTTCCTCCTCCGGTAAATGTGAAGGAAGTAAGAAATTTCTTAGGACATGCGGGATTCTACCGACCCTTCATAAAAAATTTCTCCAAGATTTCCAAACCCTTAACCAATTTATTATTAAAGGACACTGAATTCTATTTGGATCAAAATTGTTTAGATGCTTTCGACAGGATAAAAAAGAGTTTTAGTAATCACTCCTATAATGCAAGCACCTAATTGGAAGATATCATTCGAAATCATGTGTTATGCAAGTGACTATGCCATAGGAGCAGTGTTGGGGCAAAGAAAGGACAAGAAAGTGTACGTATACATTATGCTAGTAAAACTCTAGATGATGCCCATATTAACTATGCTACTACAGAAAAAGAATTACTAGCAATTATCTTTGCATTTGATAAGTTCATATCATATTTGGTGGGGTCAAAAGTGATAGTTTATATAGATCACGCGGTCATTCGATATTTACTCAATAAGAAAGATGCAAAACCCCAGCTTATCAGATATTACTACTTCAGTAATTCGATCTAGAAAACAGAGACAAGAAAGGGGCAGAAAATATTGTGGCGGATCATTTATCCAAAATGTGTCAAGATGTACAAGGAAACGTAGATAACCATTTGTCCATTGATGACTCTTTTCCAGATGAATATCTTTTATTCGTCACTAGTCTGAAGGTTCCATGGTATGTAGATTTTGTGAATTATCTTGCCTGTAAAATTCTTCCACCAAATCTCACTTATCAGCAAAAGAAGAAATTTCTCATAGATGTCAAATATTATGTATGGAATGAACCCTTACTTTATAAGAAGTGTGGTGATACAATCTATCGAAGATGTGTGCCTAAGGATGAAACTAAGCAAATTCTACATCATTGTCACTCATCATCTTATGGAGACACTATGGAATTGTAAAGGCAGCAACTAAAATTTTACAAGATGACTTCTTTTGGCCCAATTTATTTAAAAATGCATAGGAATATGTGCTATCTTGTGACCGTTGTCAAAAAATAGGTAATATCATGAAGCGGCATGAGATGCCTTTGAACTCTATCCTTGAAATTGAACTCTTTGATGTTTGGGGAGTTGATTTTTTGGGGTCGTTTCCTTCATCATGTGGAAATAATTACATCTTGGTTGTTGTAGATTATGTTTTCAAATGGGTAGAAGTTATAGCCTCACCTACTTGTGATGTCAAAACTGTCATTAAGATGTTCAAGAAGGTAATATTTCCTAGGTTTGGAGTTCCCAGAGCAGTTATCAGTGATGAAGGTTCTCACTTCATTGAAAGACAATTCAAGAACTTAAGAAATATGGAGTAAGCCATAAGATTGCAAAGTCATATCATCCGCAGACAAGTGGGCAAGTAGAAATATCAAATAGAGAAATCAAAGGAATTTTGGAAAAGGCGATTTCCATGACCAAAAAGTATTGGTCTCTAAAGTTGGATAAAGCTCTATAGGCTTACCGTACTGCTTATAAGACTCCAATTGGGATGACACCATTTTATTTGGTTTATGGAAAACCATGTCATCTACCGGTGGAATTAGAACATAAGACTTATTGGGGAATTCAACGATTGAATCTTGATTTGAAATTAGCCGGAGAAATGAGAAAGCTTCAACTCAATGAATTGGATGATCATAGAATGGATGCTCATGAGAATGCTAAGTTTTATAAGGAAAGAACACAAAAATTGACGTGATTGCCCTCAGGGCAATGACGCAATGGTTAGGCCCTCCAATGGATAACCAAGGGATCTAAGGTTCGAATCTCAACTGCAGTGCACTGTAGGGGATTGTCTCTCTAGTGAGAAACAAGCCTAAGAATGTTTGCCATTTGGATGAACTTTCATTAGCGCTTTCCGATTTACTCTAATGGCTAGTGGGAAAGTTCTGTGGGGCCAAGCTAGTCACCTTCAGGATTAGTCGGTTCGAAGAGTTGAATACTTGGATACCAAAAAAATGGCATGATAGACATATTGTGTGAAGAGAATTTCATGAAGGAGATCTTGTATTGTTGTTAAATTTAAGACTAAGATTGTTTCCTGAAAAATTAAAATCACGATAGATGGGACCCTTCAGAATTCAAAAGGTATATGCATATGGGGAAGCTGACATCTAGAACAAGAAATCAGGGTCTTGTAAAGTGAATGGGTAGAGACTGAAAAGATATTTCTTAAGGATGCCTATTTATGAGGAAGAAGAATAGTATTTTTCTAAACCTCGTCCTCTAGATTGAGCCAAGGCGGGAGTCAAGCTTGGAACCTTAAACGAGCACTTCTTGGGAAGCAACCCAAGGGTTTACTTTGATACTTTGTTTCTTTATTTTTAATTTCTTTGATTTTGATTCGTATTTGAACTTGTGTGCAAGAATTTTGAAGGAATAATAGAGATAGGTCATGCCATGGGCATGACTGTGCCTCATCAAAGCACTATCTAAAAAGAATCATGACAAGGTCGTGTCATTTTGACATGGTCGTGACTCACAAAGAAAAGCCTGCATACCAAGTCACAAGATGATTGTGTCTTTTGACATGACCATGCCTTGTTGAAAGCTGCTTCCAAAATGAATCAAACCGTACTTGTGCCAAATCCAAATTAAGCTAGTGAAGCGCAGGAGTTGCAAAGCAACTTGAACCAACCATGACACACACGTGTCATTAGACACAGTCGTGTGAAGAATTGCCTCACAAATAGATTACATCACGGTGGGGCCATGTCTAATGACACGGTCGTATGACGACATCTTGAGGGTTAAAAACCTAAGGCACGACCTGTGTTCTCTCCCACACGGTTGTGCCACCTCTTTTCCACCAACTTATTTCTTTCTTTTTCACAACTCTCCAAGATTTCTTCCATCTCCCTTTTCTCATCTCCATCTTCTCCATCACTTCAAAAGACCCTCATCCCTACATCCCCCTTAAGCTTATTCTATTACTTTGAGAATATGTCGAAATATATTAAGAAGGGAGTTCGATCTTCCAAAGATGATGCATCCAAGGTCAAAGACAAAGGAAAGTGAAGGGCACGCGATGAACGTAACAAAAATCCTTATGACATTATTTTTGGCAATAATGAACAAAAATTGCATTATAATTCTTTGGTTAAACGTCGAATTGCTTGCACAAAATATTTAGATTACAATACTTTGGATATTTTTTGTCTCAAGGATGATGTGAAATGGATGATAAATAGGATAGGAAGGAAAGGTCTCATGAGTATGAACTATCCCACATATCCTAAAATTGTCTTGGAAATTTTGAGTTATATTAATCTTCGTGATTATTTGAAGGAAGAAAAGATTCACTTTCACTTATTTAATGATGATTATGAGTGGACACTTGATGATTTTAATGTATTTTTTGAATTACCATATGGGGGGAATCGAGAAATCCCTAAAAAAATTCATTAGAACTTTATGTGGAAAGAAATTGATGGTGGTGATATCGACATGTTCAAACCCTCAGTTTCTAAGATGACTTCATTGTTAATCTTATTTTCCTTCATCAAGTCATGAGACATAGAATATTTGGACGAAGTGATAGTGTAGAAGTAGTGCGTAATTGTGAATTACTTTGTCTATGGGTTATGCTTGAGGAAGTTAACATCAATATAGGATTTCATTTTATCAAGGACTTAGTAAGACTAGGGAAATCTTCTTCCCCTAGTCCTATTGTTTTAGGAGGGCTGCTAACTCGTATTGCTATTGTCTTAGGATGTGATTTGGAGGGATTGGAGATAGTGGATGGTATCTCTTGTATTGATATCGACTCATGTTTATCAATATGCATGATCCAAAGAGATGGAAATGGATATAGTATAACTTTGAGGAATAGTTTTCCATTGCATCTACCAAACTACAACTTAACCATCATTCATGTCAAAGAAAATTGGTCAATGACAAACACCAATCAACACCCTATTCCCCCTCCAATAGATCCATATACTCAGGTTTCCACAAGTAGTCATGCCCCCTCTACTTCTTGATTTGATTTTTCTGAGCTCCGTTCCACCTAAATACTCTTCATTCTGATCATACTCTACATTTAGATCTTTTAGAGAGACATTGTATTATGTCAGATGATCTGTTTTAGTGTGTGCGATAACACTTTAGGAGGGAGGAAGAATTATTCAAGTCAGTCACCGATTTCATTGACCTTCAAAAGAAAGAATGGGAAAAAAGGGAGGACAATTGGGGTTTAATGTGATTAACTTGCATGAAAATTGATATTATGTACAAATACCACCAGCACATGCATAGAAGCAAGTATTGATTTACAGACTTTCTTGGATTTCCAGGTTTCCCTGATATTCCTCCATCACCACCTTATTGAGTTTCGCTTCATTGGGACAATGAAATGTCGAAGTCTGGGGGAGTTGTACATATGTACATATTCTTGTTGTTGCATTTGTTTCAGTTTCTTGTTTCTACATTTGTTTCAATTGATTTTCTTGTGTTAGTTGTTTTGCAGTTTGCTATTTTATAGTTTTCATGGCATGTCAGTTGCATTATCATCATATTATAGCATGACTTGTCGTTCTTACAAAAATACTAGCACGCATGTTCTAGATTTTTATGTTGTTGTGATTTATGTGCTAGTATGTTTAGTGATATACTTTTTCCCATTCATAGTTGCATGAAGTGAGCTTTGTTTTTATTGAATGAGTTTGAGAATAGACCTAGTTTTATGATCTCTCTACACTTTGCATAATTTTGATGGTAGAAAATTCTAAAAATAGTCATGATTTATAGAACCATTAGTACTTGTACTTCTAAGGTGATTTCTCAATTATATTTTGGTTACTAGATTCACTTGGATTATGTCAGCTCATTTGGAAAAATCAAGATCCCTACACTTGTGTTAATTCTTCATCTTATAAGCACCATTGGTATTAGTGCTTCATTTCATAAGCACAAAAAAAATAAGGGATAAAAGAATAGTTGTCATGAGTGAAAACTAACAAGTTACCCCTTTAAGACCGAGTTAGGTTACTGGAGAAATAACTGTTATGTTTCTCTTGATCCAAGCTATCCTTTAAGATATTGTGTAATTTGAGAAGGATGAACCATGCGTGTGGCATGTAAGTGTCTATCGTCGGAAGCATAAGAAACACAGTTAGATGCTGACTTGATTAGGCTTGGAGATTGATACTTGAAAAATTAGGTCACTAATCGCACCGAGCACGAAGAACTTTTACTTAGGTCATTCTCAAACAATTCTTATATCATGTTGATCAATGAAACTATATGATATGATTAACCTGACTCATTAGGGTTATGATGCACCATATTGCCACATGAATCTAGATTGTAAATTTTTACTTGAGGACAAGCAAAGGTTTAAGTCTAGGGATGTGATGTGCGTAGATTATATATATTTTTAGGCATTGTTTGTTGCACATCTACTTGTATTTCACTGAGTATGATCTATATTATCGCACATTATCTCATTATATTATCATGATTTTACTTCTTTAGTTCAGAGATTTGCTCTCTTTGTATTTTCATTGACAAGACATAATTTGAAGCTAAAATGGAGCAAAATGGGCATTGGAGCCAGCTTGTGGAGAAAAACTCAGCAAGCATGGTCGTGACTCTTCAAGGCACGATCATGCCTTCATTTGGCATTGACATGGTCATGCCTCATAAGCACGGTCATGTCTCTCAAGAGACCTGAGTCAAACTTCCAGCAAGCCCCACAACCCGATCATGCCTCTCAAGCACAACTGTGCCTCTTTAGAAGATCTCCCCCAGAAACTCCAGCTGCTCCCACGATAAGGTTGTGCCAAAGGGCACGACCATGTCTCTCCCAACCATGCCACTCGAAAAATCCAACGGCACCCACGGCCAGGTCTTGCCCAAAGGCACGTTCGTGTTTGCTTTTAGTCTGTTTCCCACAACCAGGTTGTGCCCCTTGGGCACAGCCGTGTCATTTTCTTGGAGCTTCTACATGCCTATGAGGCACATCCATGTGGCGAGGTGACTTGACCGTGGGAGCTATAAAAAGGGCTCAAGATCTCCTTTTTAAGGGGAGGAGAGGTTTCCCCTTCGAGGGAACCTACGAAGTCCATTTTCTAGCCGATTTCAATGATCCGTCCACCTCCGGAGCTTGGATTTCATCCCGAAGACTCGACATCCTCTTGATAAGCATTTCTTCCTCTCTATTCTTTGTTTGAATTGTAAGAATGCTTCTTTTCATGTCTTTGATTTGTTTCCTCCTTGCTATGGAGTACATCCCTTAGATTATAGGATGTAGGGAGTAGTTTTGATGTGATGTTGATATATAAACTATGGATTTGCCATTTTTTTGTTCAATGACTTGTTCTATATGTGTTGTATCTTGTTTGTGTTTGAATTAATGTATATGTGAAGTGTATGAATATGGATGTGAAGGATTTGTCACCATGTAGAGGAGAGGCTTTAGATTATATGACCGGGAGCCCTTAGTAATAGAGGGTAATCCTTTAATCGAACTTTCTAGAGTCATCGCCTTGAAATGTGGACCAATTCTCCACAAGAGATTAACTAGTGTTTAATGGGTTTACATCAATTTAATGTTAGGAAGTGACTTGTGTAATATAGACTGTATGACCAGAGAGCCCTTAATGACA
This sequence comes from Hedychium gardnerianum, assembly GCA_038050645.1. Classification (NCBI taxonomy): domain Eukaryota; kingdom Viridiplantae; phylum Streptophyta; class Magnoliopsida; order Zingiberales; family Zingiberaceae; genus Hedychium; species Hedychium gardnerianum. The sequence continues at coordinate 3,488,751 of JBBUKS010000059.1, read as the reverse complement.
AAGGGTAATCCTTTAATCTGACTTTATATGTTACATCTTCTACTTAATAGCATTGAATAAATAATGGTGTAAACACTCTAGTGTAGCCTCCACGGGTTCCTGCTAGTAATTTGGTTAGAATCCCTACAAGTATGTAAACATGGAGGGTAAGGGAATGAACAATCTATGGTACATAAACTAGCATTATAATAAAACCAAAATCCTAGGATTACCTTCCCAAACCATTTTCTCTTTTAGCAACCATCCCCTCTCATTGAACCTCTCAACCCCTCTCTCTCTTTCTCTTGAGTTCTAGTTCACAAGCTTTCACAATGACTTCGATTGTTTAGATAATTTATTTTGTGTACCACTAGTGCTTAGTCAATAGTCCTTGAGAATCGATATTTTATTTATTATTTGACGACTTAGCTGTGCACTTACGGTTTTAACAACATATATCGAGTATCCTACTAGAAATGCATCAGTTATTTTGGCTCGTGCCTATACGTTAGTAAAATTAGACCATAGTGTAACTTGTAGAGATCTACACTTGGATGTGATTATTAATTTCTACTTGTTTGCTTATTTTTATTATATATATGCATATACATTAGGACTGCCCACGAGACTCATCCATGGTAGCATGTTGTTGCCCACAGTTTGTAGCTAGATAGCTACCCCACCCTGTTTGCCCACGAGACTCATTTGTGGTAGCATGTTGTTGCGTGCAAACATGGTTATGTGTACACCCTGACTACCCATAAGACCCATTAGTGGTAGCATATTGCTGTCTGCAGTCAGTAGCTAGATAGCTATGTACACACCTTGACTGTCCACGATATCCATTTATGGTAGCATGTTATTGCGTGTAGTCAGTACTTGTTATATGCTTGTTATTGATTGTTTGATGCAGGATTGGATGTACAAGTTGTACACTTCGTTTATTTCTTATACTTGGTTGATCGGGTCAGTAGAGGTTTATATGGTTGTGTATGCTTTTATTAGCATATGAATATTGGTGCATTTACGTTTGTTAGTAAGTATTATTACTGAGACTGTCCCCTTTGACTCCTTACACTATATAGTTCATGCACTATCCTTCTATACCCACTGAGTATTTTGTACTCACTATCCCTTATTTTTTCTTTGACCTCCAGGTTAACAAGTAGAGGATGTAGTGTGTCGACTACCCTAGCGTCACTCAGAGATCAATGCTTGTCGGTCCCGCTCGACTTCAAGTTATTGGGTTTTATTTTTATGTTGTTTTGATTTTGTTACTTTTCGTTTCATATCGACTCTTTGAGTTTTAGTAGAATAGTAATAATCTTTGTCTTGTATAATTTTATTATATCCACATGTACATGCATATATGCATTAGCGTTTAATAACTTAGTGATTTTATATTGCATTGGTATTTGTATTGTTGTAAATGAGTTCTATATCAATTATTTCTTATATTATGACTAGAGGGTACCGTTCGGTTTGATGGACAAGTATACCCTCGGAGCATGACAATGGGGTCCAAACAATTGTGCTTGAAGTGGTTGCATTTGTAAACTTGTGGATATGACATGCCTTTTTTGGAATCGTAGGGTCGCATAATGATATCAATGCGCTTAACTAATCACCTTTATTCAATAATGTTCTACAAGGAAACACGCCGGAGGTTAGTTTTATAGTAAACGACACATAATATACAAAAGGGTATATACCAAAATGTGCTACTTTTGTTAAGAGCTTTTCATACCCTTAGTATTCCAAGAGAAAGATGTTGAAGTAAAGATAGGAAGATGCAAGAAAGGACATCGAGTAAGCATTTGGGGTGCTCTAATCTCGTTGAGCAATGATCAGAGGTCTAGGATGATTTTTGGTACAAAATAACTTTAAGGATATCATATATACATGCATTATTTTGCACAATATGATTATTGAGGATGAGAGGGATGCAACAATCAATTGGTCTGATGATGAATAAGATCCTCCGACACAGATACTTCATGGCTCTACTCAAGAGTTTCAAGAATATCTTCGGAGAAACTGTGAGCTACATGAAAGTCAAGTACATCATCAGCTTCGAGTCGACTTGGTTGAGCACATCTGAGCACGCTTCGGGTGTGATCAATGAAAAATTAATTTATTAACTATCTTATACTTTTTTATAAATTATTTGTAATAATTCATTTCTTAATGTTGTACTTTTTCTTTTTTCTTTTTTATATTTTCAATAATATTTTTTAACAAATTGTTATTTTCAATAAAATTATATATTTATTATATATAAAATATAAATAATATATATAAATATACATCATGCTAAATTATATATATAAATGAAGATATGTGATAATGAGAGTGAGACCCATTAAAAAATAGTTGAGGGGTTTTTTAAAAATATGTGAATTGTTGAGTGTGAGGTCCATGAAAAAATTGTTCGGAGGTTTTTTTTATATTGGAGAAAAGAGTGACATTTTTTGCTTTTTGATATAACAATGATGTGATATTTGAAATATATATATAAAAAAATCTACTTTTGTTTGTGGTTCTTGCATTTAGCATTACATTCTTTACATTTTTATATAAACAAGTCAAACTGATATTAGTTGGTTGGTGATTCTAACTTTTTTTATTTTTTTCATTTCTCTTATGAAGTTGGTTGGTGATTTTAGTTGTAAGTATACAAGTTCATAAAATTTAACATGAAATTACAAATGCAAAGTCCTAATAAATTGATGTCGACCAAAAGTGATAATAAGGAAGTTCAATAAGAATTTTTAAATAAATTAAGATTGATCATATACTTAACATAATTTTTTTTTAACAAAAGTTGGTAGATAGTCAAAAAAATATCTTGGCAAATGGAGAAGGTTAATAGAGATAATAAGATGTTCAAGCACGACAAGTACTGATGAGGAGTCCTAAAGGTGTGCACTCTTAGCAAATAAGAAAGACTTGACCTTAAATCCTAACAGCTAGCTTAACCTCTTGACAAGCACAAAAAGTCTAAACTCTTGGCATATAGAAGAATATTTAGAGGTAGGGATTCTTGGTATGTGACATGTTATGAGAAAATTTAGTGATCTTGAATTTCACAAGAAACTTTTACTTAGGCATGAAAGTTAAATTCAATCAACTAAATAATTGAGTCAATATGATAATTGACTCAAGACGTTCTGCTCACAAGTATAAAACTTCTATTTAGAATTGAATTAAATCGGCTGAAACAATTTGAATCGTTTAGATAATTGACTGCTTCAGTATTTGAATTTAAAAAATTAGAACGTTTGAGTGGATCTTATCCACTTGAATTTATTGATAGGTTTTGAATTAATTGAATTAACCTAGAGTCAACTGAAAGTGTTTTGAATCAATTGAAAGATATGCATACAAATTGACTAAACATATATTGAGTCGATTGGATGTAAGAGTTAATGGCTAAATCTTCTATGATCAATGTTTCAGTTAACTAGTCAAAATATAAATCTATGAAATTAAATAGAGCAACTACTTGAGGTTTTTCTAAAATCATTTGGAAGACTATACTTATAAAGGATGAAAAAAATTATATATATATATTTTTTTCAATAGCAACATAAACAATAAAACTAAACTTGTAATAGTTTGAAGGAAAACTAATCACCACTTTATTTATTTTATTTTGGATACATTATCCTTGTTTGTTTGGATGCATGGTCATTTATTGCCTTGGTTTCTTGCATCATCCTAATATTAAAAATGTTTAGATTATCTTTAGTTACTTTCTACAAAAATATAATAGATTATCTTCGCCGAGGACCTAATGTTCAATGGAGATGTTTATCGAACTTCAATGTGCAGATAAGTATAGGAGAAATGTCTGATGTGGAACTTTAATCAGTTGCACTTGTGTCATTATTATCTGCTCCTTTGTTTACAGATCTGATCTGAAGCTTAACGATAAATCAACAGCAATTGTGCATAGTTGTTTGCCTTGTCTAGTTTCAAATTCAATCCGATTAATCGATCCCCATTATATTTGTGTTCCAAAAACAGATCCAGATTAGCCCGTGCTTGGCTTCCCATACTAGCTAGAAGAAGGAGCCGTCCGATCAAGAGAAAAATTAATGTCAGTCGCTCGTTCATGAACGAGTGAGATTAAAAGGAACGACACTCATGGCTGAACTGGAGCGCACGTCATTTGAGCACGTTTTACTTATGTGCTACAACAACTGCCTTCTTACTCACCGAATCATATGAAGCACAGTACCCTTTCATTGCGCTGGCGCTTCCATTGTCTGACCGTCCCCGGATGACGACTACCCACGTGGCATATCGTCCCCAGACTGATCGCATCCACCCTGTCATTGTCAATTAATTAATTAATTTACTGCTCGAGATAAAATCATTTTAATTAGCAACCACAACAGGTTGCAGTTTTGACTTTTCTCCACCGCATGCCGTGTTCCCGCATCCACTCATTTCACGTGGTTCGCAATTAAAATTTAGGTCTCCGATTTTTGTGTGTAACGCGGCGGCTTGATGTGGGAGGAGCCGGAGTGGCCAGCGTGGAACCAGGGTGGAAACTTGAAATTAAAAAACAAGGGTCAAATGATTAATTAAATACGAAAATTGTAATGTTCATTTCATTCGATAAATACGCAACCCTAATCCGATAGAAGAGCAAGCGAGAAGCAATTCGTTATAATTGATATAGGCGAGGCGAGCAGAGCAGGTTGGGATAACAATGGCGCCCTCCTCCGATTCCGATCTTTCCAAACTCCTTCCGCGCGTCCTCATCGTCTCCCGCCGCTGCGTTCGCAAAAACAAGTTCGTCGATTTCGTCGGTGAGTATTCTGCTTTCCAGATCATTTTGTTCGCCCAAAGTCGATGAGAAGATTGAGATGGATCGATCTTGAACAGGGGAGTACCATTTGGATTTAATCGTGGGATACGGCGCGGTGCCGGTGATCGTGCCGCGGGTCTCGGGCGTGCACATGCTCCTTGAGAGCTTCGAGCCGATCCACGGCGTGTTGCTGTGCGAGGGCGAGGACATCGACCCGTCCCACTACGCGGCTGACGCCTCCGGGGGCCTATCTGCCGAGGAGCTCGACGAGATCCGTAGCCTGCACGCCAGCGACGCGACCGTCGACCGCGAGAAGGACTCCATCGAACTCCGTCTCGCCAAGCTCTGCCTCGAACGCAATATTCCCTTTCTCGGCATCTGCCGCGGTTCGCAGGTCCTCAATGTGGCTTGCGGCGGATCCCTGTACCAGGACGTGGAGAAGGAGCTCCACAGGAAGAGCGGCGTCGGGACCGTCGTCGAGCACATCAACTACGGCGACTACGACGGGCACCGGCACGAAGTGAAAGTGGCGGAAGGGACGCCGCTGCACGAGTGGTTTGCGGAATCACTGAGGCCAGAGGAGATGATGATCGCGGTGAACAGCTACCACCACCAGGGGGTGAAACGGCTGGCGGAGCGGTTCGTACCGATGGCGTTCGCGGCGGACGGACTGGTGGAGGGTTTCTATGACCCCGATGCGTACAATCCGGAGGAGGGCAAATTCATCATGGGCTTGCAGTTTCACCCGGAGCGGATGCGTCAGCCCGGATCCGAAGAGTTCGATTACCCTGGTTGCCCTAAAGCTTATCAGGTACATCAATTATATTTGTTATATCTGTTTACATCGATTGCAACTTCCGTTTTGATATGTTGAAGTGGTGTTAAGATCTCATATAGTTTTCATGATTAACAATTTCTTGGAAAATGCTACTAGACGTAGGCAGACAAACAAGATGAAATAGTTAATATTAGTTGTGATAAAGTGAATTTTATTATTGGTCATCATATATGCATCACTTCATCCACACTCCGCAATGACCTTTTTCAGTCACGAGGCTGTATAATACCATAGCAAATAAGAAAACATTGGTACTACTTGTTTATATTATTCCATATAAATCAGTTGGGGCAAACTAAAAAATATCGCAAATTCAATACAGTAATCAAATATTCGCTCAGCTTTCTGTTATGGATGCAATTGCTCTTGGTGGTACCACTCAAAATATGAGTTCACTTAATCCCAACAATCTAGGTCATTTAGTAGATAGTTGGCATTAATTATATAGAACAATACAATAATGTATGACATGACCGATGTAAAATGACCCATTGGTTGGTGACTTTATAGCTTTCACGTTGAAACTAGATAATCAAACAAAAAGGTTTTCGACTTTTCTAATCTCAATAAACAAATCAACACTAATGAATAATACGTAACACTTTCACGCTAGATGCATTATTTAATATTTTAGTTAGTTATTCAAAAAAATAAGCATTCGTATTAATCAAATCATGATATTGTGTTAAACTAGTCTCTTGCTCTATCGAAAAAAAAATCAGAAAAATTTCATATGAAGCGCTAACTAATCTTGTGCTACAAAATAAAGTCAATATTCAATTAAAAACTATAATAAATAGTTAGTTAAGAAGGATACACTCTTAATGTACCAAGAAACATCTTCAATATCTCATATCTCTTCTTTTCTTTCTCTAAATATCAACTGCACCAGTTCCTTCTTCTTTTTCTTCTTCTTCTTCCAATGTTCTATGCAGGTTTCTTGCTCTCCATGCTAGAAAATTTTCTCCAAGTTCAACAGCTCCCACTTCTCTTCCTTTTTGTTCACTGTCCTGTTTTGCAGCCTCTTCTTCCTCTTTTCTTCTTCTTATTCCATTCTTCTCTTTCCACTTTTCACACTCTCTCTTTTCTTTCTCTCTCTCTCGACTGTCTTTTTTTTTTTAGTTTTCATTTGGGCTACACTCATGGGCTGTCTAATGGCCTCACTGTTGCTCTACTTCCAGTGAGTTAGTAGAATACTAAATTGAGTCAATCAGACTCCTAAAAGAGTTATAGAATACCTTATCAGATTGATAGAACATCAGCTCAATAATGAATTTATGCAAAAATCATATCAATTAAAATAGTGAATTAATTAGACACACTTTCTACAAATGAATTATTATATATACATATATATTATTTTTGAATGCTTGTAAGATGAATCTTTTCAAATTATTTTAAGTTTATGTATTGCTGTGTTTGAAATATTACTTTTGATATATAGTATTTTATCATGGGGCTCTAAACAGGTTAACGTGTCGATTGTGTTGGTATCATTTTCTGAGTAATTGGACAAGCTATACATCTACAGTTATAATGTTTTTGTGTGCTGTTTTGTTATGGCGCTAGAATTAACTTAACAATGGTTGGTTCGCAATGCAGAAAAAAAAGGCATGAAATAGAAATGAAAGTTTCATGTTTATAAGTGGGAAATTTGATCCTGAAATTCTATGCAAAGCCATTGAATTGCAAGGAACTGTATCCATTTAAAATGATATTTCTTTATGTAGGAATTTGTCAAGGCAGTGGTTGCATATCAAACGAAGGTCAATAGCTATGCAAATCTGAACCATGCCCCAAAGATTAATCAAGAACTGGAAAAGAAAAGGAAGATCATAATGAGGAGTTTCTCGCTCGCGAAGAACTTGTATGCTGCTGGGCTTGATATGCCACCATCGAAAGAGCAAGATCTTGAAGCAGGAGCTGAATTCCTTGAGGTACTTATCCAACAAGAAGCTAAGATAATAGGAATGCTGATTTAATCCTTTTTTTTTTTATAACACATTTGATTGTTGCTATATGATGAGAATGAGATAAATATCTTAACTCATACAAGAACATGTGAAGAATGCACACAGTAGTGTATACTCTTTTTTATAGTAAAAGGTGATTACGCTCATCTCAAACACCCTTCACAACTCGCCCTCAGGTTATGTGAAGGGAGGTAAATTACAGGGTCAGTTTATAACCGACCGCCACGTGACTAAGGGGTGGGAGGAGTTTTTTTCTCCGAGAACATGCGCCCGTCGGAAATTGACTCCTGTCTCATTATAGTAAATTTGTTATCTACTAACTAATTGGGTATCTCCGTGGGGACCAGTAATTTATACTCTCATTCTCATAAAAGAATGTTCAAATTAAATTATAAATACAAGGTGAGCTCAGTAATTGAACAAGCTTGGTTAGATAAATGAACAAACTTAACTACAAACAAAGTTAACTTGGCTATGCTGGTTTCTAGTTATGTCTTTCTTACATTCCTCTTGGCTTACTATGAGAATGAGAAATTTAAATCTTAATATATTAATTTTTTTTCCCATCAGTCAAACATGGCGTTGAGCTCCCAGCAAGAGATAAGGTTAAAACAAATGGGCGCAACTGTGAGGAACTCCTCATCCTATGCGCAAAAGATGAAGATGACCAAGGAGAGAGGAGCGATGGCCAGGAAGGTAATGCAAAACATGTCAGTAGAGCAATTGGCTGAGTTGCTCTCCTTCTATGATATGATGGGACAAATCTGCTCTGATTTGTTGGAGAAGAAGTTGAATACCACTCCATAGAAAATCTCATGGTTTTTATAATGTCTGCCCCATTGTAACTTGAACTTCAATGTTCTTGCAAATCTTTGTTAGATGTCATTATGTTTCCCTCTGTCCTCTGCAGAATCATTACTAAATTTAAAAATCAAAAAAAAAAAATTCTGAATTATGGACCGACTAATTTTGAAGATGACAGATTTGGTCTCAAGAAAATTTTTCACCGGTCATCAGAATAAATTCGGAAAGCACAAATGAGTCATGACGGATAATCTAGTATCATGAGTGATTCAAACACCATAAACATGATATATCTTATGAGAAATTTAAATTTTTATTATATGAGAATCTGTATCCCCGGGGCGTTCTTTATGTTTAAGAGTATAGCTTTTGAAGTTTACACTGATTCGAACATGGTAGACAACTTGGATGAGCCAAGTTTATAATTGATTTAGGGAAGTTGTGTCTTGGCAGCAGTTGTAGAAAATAACATCTAAATTTTTTAAATAGTTAAATCTTATATCATATTTTTTAAATTATTAATTCATCCATCCGTTTTCCAAAAATACTTTTTTCCTTGATTATTTATTTATTTATTAATAATCTAGGTGTCTAGACTAAAATTGATAGAGTTTAGGGTTTAGCATTTAAGATTTTTAGAATTTTAAGGTTTAGGATTATAAAATTAGCTTTATTAGAAAGGTAAAATAGTTCCACATCAAAAAAATTCAAGCAAATTATTTTTTTGATTTAGTGATGAACTTTTGTGACAAAAAAATTCATTACAAATCCACAATAAAATAAGAAATCATCGCTAATCAGTAACTAAATTAGCAACAAAAAAATTTCGTGGCAAATTAGTAATAAAATAACTTTTGTCATAAAATTCGTTGCAAATTTACGATGAATTTATAAATTCGTCGCAAATTCTACGATGAAACCTATATTCGTCACAAGATCTGCAAAGAATCCTGAATTCGTTGTAATTTCTACGACGAATACTTAATTCGTTGTAATTTTTGTGATGAATATTAAATTCGTTGCCAATTCTGCGACGATATCATACAAGATTCATCACAGAATACATTGTATAGTTAATTAGCGACGGAAATTAAATTTCATCACTAATTTAACAACAAAAATTAAATTTCGTCATTAAATTAGTGATAGAAATTATTTTCGATCGTTAATTAGCTATAAAATTTAATTTCCGTTGCTAATCTGCGACGAATTTGTGGTTCGTTCCAGATTGGCGACGAATCCACGGATTCATCACAGATTAGTCAAAAAAAAATATTATCAAACAATTTTTTTGCAGTAGAGTTTGGTATAGTTAATTAGTGACAAAACTTAATTTCTATCACTAAATTAATGATGAAAATTAATTTTTGTGGGTAATTTAACGATGCAACTTAATTTTCGTCATCAATTTACGAATGTTCATGGATTCATCACCAATCTACAATGAATTCTTGGATTGATCACTAATATGCGATGAGATACTATTATAGATAATTATATTATAGATGTTATTAAATAATTATTTCTGCTTTAGAGTAAACATTTTAAGCACTATAAAATTTATTATAGGTGTTTAAGTTTTATTGTATATGAAACCAAATTTTAACAATTCTATATATGATCATGCATAATATGGTACTTAACTCTTCTAATTCTATTTAAAAATATTGATCGTTATCTAAATTATTAATTTTTATAATTTAATCTAAATGTTTTTTTTAAAAGAGTTTATTTAATTTTAATATTTTAAAACAAGAAGCTGTTAATTTTAATATTTTAATATTGAATTCATTGGAAATTTTTATGATGAATATAAGGATTCATCACAGCGTCCTAAGATTCAAACATTTACCAAATTAGCGATGAATCCACGGATTCATCGCAGATTAATCAAAATAGACATTAGTTGAATTTTTTTAGACAAATTAAGTTAATTAAGGCAATCAAGCCAATGATGTTGGTCGTGTTGATCATACTAGTGAGAGTAAAATTCCAAGTGGTTCAATAATTTAGTCATGTTCATTGACACTAAGGGTTAATTAAGCAAGTTGGTGAGGTGGGTGATTTGGAAGAATAATTTCGTCTCCAAATTGTAAACGAATATGTTATTGAGCGACAAATATATTTTTCGTTGTCATATTTGAGATCAAATTTATTTTTCGTTGTCATATTTGAGATTAATCGTCAAACTTAATTGAGTATACATGATTATCTAGCTATTCAAGATTAATTTGACACGAGCTAAAATTGGATCGATGAAACTTAATGACAACGCAATTTACAAGTGATCAATATGATTATATATATGAGACGAATACAAATTTTCGTCGTCAAATAACTAGTAAGATTATTTAGCAATTGATTAAGATAATTTTGTCAAAACATGAAAACTTAATTAAAAAAATTATATTTATAATTAAAATATAATATATTTTTTTCAATAATTCTTTTTTATTAATATAATTATACATTAAAAAGAGTTACGTAGATCAGAGGCGTAGACCTTTGGAGTTCGCCGTGAATGATCATGTGTTTTTGCGTGTTTCTCCCACTAAAGAAGTCAAGAGATTTGGATTGAAAGACAAATTAACTCCTTGCTATATTGGACCCTTCCATATATTAGAGAGGATAGGCGAGGTGACCTATCAATTGACACTACCTCCGACTCTTGCAGGTGTACATAATGTGTTTCATGTGTCCATGCTGAGGAAGTACGTGTCAGACCCTACCCATATTTTGAGAGATTTGATTGTTCCACTTCAGCCTAATGCTACTTATGAGGAGGTTCCTATGCGTGTCCTGGATCACAAGGAGCGTCGATTGTGGAATAAGGTCATTCGACTCGTCAAGGTTGGATGACAGCATCATACTGATGAGAAGACAACCTAGGAGCTTGAGGATGATATTCGAGCTCGATACCCTCACTTATTTACATTAGGTGCGAAAATTTTATTCATTACTTAAATTTTTGGATATTATATGGTCTGATTTCTCCGCACTTGAGTGGTAAATTTGGTGACCAAATTCTTATTAGTGGGGGAGAATGTAAAATACAAAAAATTTAAATTTAAGCCTTAAAACTAAGAAATAAATTAGAGAATTTTTTTTGGAGTATTATAAAATATTCAGGGATTAAATTCTAAAATATATGAATTAATTTGGGAAAATTTAAATTTAAAGGGAGTTGATTAAATCAATTAAATATAAAGTAAATATAAACCTAGGTTAATTTAATTAAACCCTAGGTT
>JBBUKS010000059.1:3465270-3476990 GCA_038050645.1 Hedychium gardnerianum | reverse complement strand
GTATTATCTTATACTCTGCGTGGTTGTGCAATACCCGAGTGGGGTATTTATATCATTTCTATACACTGCGTGGATTGAGAATACCCGTGTGGGGGTATTATTCTATTTTTTTTCTTATTGTTATTGCACTTTGTATGGATGTATATACTCGTGTTGGGTATTTTTGTAGATGTATTATGTATTCAGGGAATTGTCCGCCGTACAAGGAAGGTGTTGTCCGATTTTCGTCGGATAAATATCCTCTCGGGGCATGACATTAAACTTAATTATTATTCTTCGTAAATAATTTATCCTGATTATATTAGAACCTAATCAAAAATAATTATTGATAATCAATAATATAATCAATGAAAAATAAATATTAATCTTAACTTTTACTTAACCAACTTCACAATAAAATTCAAACTCCAACTTAAACATTAATGCAAGATAAATTTTAAACTAAACCAAAACTTAATATTAATTCTAAATAAAGGCAAAATCATCTCACACCACTATAAGTTTACCTTATTTGATAACTTAGAATTGGTGGGATGAATTTACCTTCTTTGAAACTCGGTGAATGTCAAATTAAAAGGGAGCATCTGTATTCAAAGTTTAGATTTAAAAAAAAAAAACCTTCCTTGAAGTCTTTTTCAAAAGTTTTCAAAATTACTCTCGAAAATTTTCAAAATTTATGTTTCAAAATTTTATTTTCAAAATTATTATTTTAGAATTGTTCATTAAAATTTTCTAAGTTCGTTTTCTAAATTGCCTTTGAAAATTATTTCACAAAATTTTCTAAGTTATCTTGTGAAAAATCATTCTTGAAACTCTCCTTTAAAAATTGCTCTTCAAAATTTTCTAAGTTATTTTCGAAAGATGTTTTCGAAATTGTTTTCTTCAAAATTATTTCTCAAAATTTTCAAAGTTATTTTGAAAAAACATTTTTGAAACTCTTCTTGAAAAATAGTTATTCAAAATCTTCTAACTTATTTTCAAAAACTCATTTTCAAAATTATCATTGCAAAATTATTTTTCAAAATTTTATAAAATATCTTCAAAGATTTGGAAAATTTCAAATCTTGGACTTGTATTTTCATAGATTGAAAAAAACCCACATGAGTCAAGGCTCCAACAATAGAAAAATGTCCAAAAGGCCAAATCTTTCAAACCACCAACCTAGAGGACCGTCCCATCTTCAAATCAACCTAGAAGCCAAGACGTGCCCCACTTGCAGATTTGCACATTCTGGGGAGTGTTGCAAGAAGATAGGAGCGTGCTTCCGATGTGGACAAGTGGGACATCGTATCGACCAATGTTCTTATCCGGAGAGAAAGGATGGAGGTTCTAGCAAAGGTGCAGGTACAAGGGCTCAAGGGGATAACAAAGTAGTCGCAAATGCCCGCGTATATTCCATAACCCAAGAAGAAGCAAATGCAGTTAATGATGTCATGGTAGGTACCATTCTAATCAATAATCTACCTACTTATGTATTGTTTGATTGTGGTGTCACACATTCATTTATCTCTAAGAGATTTGAGAAGAAAGTAGGGGCTAAACCATAAAACCTAGAAGAACCTTATAAAGTAGCGACATTGGTGAATAAGACTTTAGAAACACGCACTCTATATACCCAAATAACAAATCAAGTGTTTAGGGCTGATCTGATTCAACTTAGCATGGTAGAATTCGATGTGATTTGGGGGATGGATTGGCTAGATAAAACCATGCATTGGTGGACTGTCATTCGAAGATCGTTCGACTACAAACCCTCAATCAAGAGGAGATTATTTTCCATGGTAAAGTTAAGGAGCAAAAATCTCTCTTATCCGCTTCTCAAACCTAGAAAGCAATGAAATGTGGGGAGGAAGTATACCTTGTAGTAATAAGTGAAGTCAAGAGAGATTTTGAGTTAAGAATAGAAGATATACTGGTAGTAAGGGAGTTCCCAGATGTTTTTCCAAACGAACTACCAGGGCCACCTCCTGATCGAGAAATTGAATTTGAGGTCAACTTAGTGTTGAACGCCACGCCAAGTTCAAAGGCTCCATACCGAATGTCTCTAGCTGAACTCAAGGAACTCAAGGAAAAGCTCCAAGAACTACTGGATAAGAAGCAGATAAGGCCAAGCGCATCACCCTGGGGAGCATCAGTGTTGTTTGTAAAGAAAAAGGATGGCAGCATGCGGTTGTGCATCGATTATAGGGAATTAAATAAGATCACAATTAAGAACAAATACCCTTTACCGAGAATTGACAACCTATTCAACCAACTCAAAGGAGCTAAAGTGTATTCAAAGCTTGATTTATGGTCGGGATACCATCAGTTAAAGATCAAAAAAGAGGATATTCCGAAAACTTCCTTCTGAACGAGATATGGGAATTATGAATTTATGGTAATGCCATTCAGATTAACAAACACTCCCGCGACATTCATGGACCTTATGAATCGCATTTTTAAGCCATTTCTTGATAAGCCAATTATCCATAAAGGATTAGCTAATTACAGTTTAATGGATTTTCACCAATTTAATGTTATGAAGTGTCATGTGTAATCTAGACTGTATGACTAGGGGACCCTTAGTGACAGAGGGTATCACATTAATTGGACTTTTTATGTTACCTCTTCTACTTAATAGCAATGGAAGAAAATGGTGTAAACACTTCGGTGTAACTTTCATGTGTCATACTGGTAATTTGGTTAGAATTCGTATAAGAGTATAAATATGGAGGATAAAGTTATGAACAATTCATAGTACTTCAACTAGCATCATAATGAAATCAAAATTCTAGAATCGTCTTCCTAAGCCAACTTATTCCCTAAGTGAACTCTCTCTCTCTCAACCTCTAGTTCTCAAACTTTCAACCAACTTTTGATTGTTTAGATAACTTGTTTTACAGACTTAACTAGTGCTTGATCAACAGTCTCTATGGATCGATATTTTTATTACTTGATGACTTAATCGTGAACTTATGGTGAGACAAGAAGTTTTTAGTGTCGTTGTCGGAAACTGTTTCGATTAATATTAGTTGATGAACAATTTAATTACTCTAGACTCTTTCCTTTTTGTTAATGAAATCCTACATTTTCTTGTCCTGTGAATAGCTTTGCAATTTACTTTGCTTTCTTCATTTCTGCATTTTTTGACGTACAAATAATTCTGTTCTAGAACTTTGACTTGAAGAAGATTTGGATTTATTCTTTTGCAAGTGAAGGGTTAATATTGCAGGAAATCTGTTACATATTGATTCTGAGGTTGATAGAATATGAAGCATATTCCATCATAGTAAATAGGCATCTGAAAGATTATGTTGCTCCCCTCTATGGAAGGGGATTGGATCCTATTGTACCTCCACCAATTTATGCTCAAAACTTCATACTTGATCCAACATTTATTTCCAAGATTCAAGAGGAGCAATTTGGAGGGCAAGACTCTAAAAATATGTATCAATGTCTTGTGGAATTTTACAGATATTGTAATAAATTGAAATATGCAAGGTTCTGGTAGACATCATTTAGCTATTAGCTCAGAGATTCAGCTAGTACTCTACCGCCTAGAAGCATCATGACATGAGATGAATTAGAACAGTGATTTTTGAACAAATATTTTTCACCAAGAAAAACTGTCTATCTAAGGAATCATCAAATCATGAGCTTCAAGCAAAAAGATGGAGAGTTGTTATGCAAAGCATGGGAAAGATTCCTAGATTTGTTGCAACAATGATCACACCATGATCTAGAAAAGTGGTTGATTATCCACATATTTTACATTGGGATTTCTTTCTCCAACAAGACTCAGCTGGATTTGGCTACATGGGGCTCTCTTATGAAAAATAATTTGTATGAAGCATATGATTTGATTGATCGGGTGGTAACAAACCTTAAGGAATGGTTAGGAGAAGATTTGTTGATTCCCTCGCTAAAAAATTTTGAAGTGCAAAGTTTGGAAGCGAAGTTAAATGTCAAAGAAGAGCTATATCCAGCAAATAGAAATGTTGAAAACCTTAAAGAAAGTGTCATCCATTGTCAGCATGAAATATTCGAGCAATTAGATGAAGCTGTATGGAGAGATGGTGGTGATCTTGAAGAAGTACTTCTTCAAACATTAGAGGATCCCTTGGAGTCAAGTCAGATTAATGGAAAGTCAGAAGCTCGAGATGATAAGTTTATGGAACAAGTTCCTTCTCAATCACAAAAGTATGAACAAATTAAGATACTTAAACAAGGCCCACTTGAACAAGAAATTATGTCACCTCAAGTAGAACTTAATCCTCTTCCTTCTAATCTAAGATATGACTTTCTTGGGCAAAATTCGACATTTCCAGTGATTGTCAACACAAGTTCAAATGAATTTGAGACCAAAAAGTTGCTTAGAGAGCTAAGCTTGCATAGGAAGGTAATCGGGTATACTATCGACGACATTAAAGGAATTAGTCCTTCTCTATGCATGCATAGAATATTACTTGAAGATGATCATAAATGCTTAGTCGAACATTAAATAAGGCTAAATCCTAACATGAAAGAAGTGTTGAAGCTACTAGATGTAGGAATTATTTACCCCATCTCTAATAGTGAATGGGTAAGTCATGTGCATGTGGTTCCAAAACACGGAGGAATGACGGTGGTTGAAAATGAGAACAACAAATTGATTCCTACTCAGATAGTTACCAGATGGCATATTTGCATTGACTATAGGAAGTTAAACAAAGAGACTAGAAAGGATCATTTTCATTGATCAAATATTTTTGCTAAGCACACATATTTTTTCTATCTAGATGGGTATTTCAGATTTTACCAAATTCCAATACATCCTCATGATCAAGAGAAGACCACTTGTACATGCCCATATGGAACCTTTGTTTATAGAAGAATGTCTTTTGGTCTTTGTAATGCCCTAGCTACTTTCCAATGTTGCATGATGGCTATCTTTTCAGATTTGATTAAAGACATAATAGAAGTTTTCATAGATGATTTTTCTGTGTATGGAATTGACTTCGGCACGTGTTTATCTAATCTCTCTAGAGTTTTACGGAGATACGAGGAAGCTAATTTGGCTCTAAATTTGGTGATATGTCATTTCATGATTAAAGAAGGAATTGTCTTGCATCATAAGATTTCTGAATGGGGAATTGAAGTGGATAAGGCGAAAGTAGAAGTAATTGAGAAACTTTCTCTTCCAATAAATGTGAAGGGAGTAAGGATTCTTAGGACATGCCGGATTCTACCGATGCTTCATAAAAGATTTCTCCAAGATTTCCAAACCTTTGACCAATTTACTGATAAAGGATGTTGATTTCTGTTTTGATCAAAATTGTCTAGATGCTTTTGATAGAATAAAAGGAGATTTGGTAACCACCCTATAATGCAAGCACCAGATTGGAAGCTACCATTCGAAATTATATGTGATGTGAGTGACTATGCAGTAGAGGCAGTGTTGGGACAAAGAAAATACAAGAAAATGTATGTCATACATTATGCTAGTAGAACTCTAGATGATGCGCAAATCAACTATGCTACTACATAAAAAGAATTATTAGTGGTTGTCATTGCATTTGATAAGTTTAGATCGTATTTGGTGGGATCAAAAGTGATAGTTTATATAGACCATGCAGTCATTCGGTATTTACTAAGCAAGAAGGATGCAAAACCACGGCTTATCAGATGAATATTGCTACTTCAGGAATTCGATTTAGAAATTAGAGATAAGAAAGAAGCAGAGAATGTTATGGTAGACCATTTATCCAGAATGTGTCAAGATGTACAAGGAAACGTTAATGATCATTTCCCCATTGATGACTCTTTTTCAGATGAATATCTTTTATCCATCTCTAGCCTGAATGTTCCATGGTATGTAGATTTTGTGAATTATCTTGCTTGTCGAATTCTCCCACCAAATCTCAACTCTAAGCAGAGAAAGAAATTTTTCGCAGATGTCAAGTATTACATATGGGATGAACTCCTGCTTTACAAGAAGTATGGTGACACAATCTATCGAAGATGTGAACTTGAAGATGAAACTAGGTAAATCTTGCATCATTGTCACTCACCATCATATGACGGACACCCCAGAATTGTAAAGACAGCAACTAAAGTTCTACAAATTAGGTTATTTTGGCTCCATTTATTCAAAGATACACAAGAATATGTGTTATCTTGTGATTGCTGTCAGAAAACAAATAATATTTCTAAGCGCCATGAGATGCCATTGAACTTATCCTTGAAGTTGAGCTTTTCAATGTTTGGGGAGTTGATTTTATGGGGTCGTTTTCTTCATCTTGTGGCAACAATTACATCCTAGTTGTTGTAGATTATGTTTCTAGATGGGTGGAAGTCATAGCCTCACCTACTTGCGATGCAAAAACTGTCATTAAAATGTTAAAGAAAATAATCTTTCCCAGGTTTGGAGTTCCCAGAACAGTCATAAGTGATGGAGGATCTCATTTCATTGAAAGATAATTTGAGAACTTACTAAAGGAATACGGGGTAAGCCATAAAATGCAATGTCATATCATCCGCAGACAAGTGGACAAATAGAGATTTCAAACAGAGAGATCAAAAGTATATTGGAAAAGATGGTATCCACATCCAAAAAAGATTGATCTCTGAAATTGGATGATGCACTATGGGCTTATCGTACTACTTATAAGACTCCAATTGGAATGACATCATTTCATTTGGTTTATGGAAAACCTTGCCATCTTTCGTTAGAATTGGAGCATAAGGTTTATTGGGCAATTCAATGACTTAACTTTGATTTGAAATCAGCTGGAGAAAAGAGAAGACTTCAACTTAATGAATTAGATGAACTCAGGATGAATATTTATGAGCATGCAAAGTCTTACAAGAAAAGAACCAAAAAATGACATGATAGACACATAGTGTGAAGAGAATTTCATGAAGGAGATCTTGTGTTGCAATTCAATTCAAGACGAAAATTGTTTCCTAGGAAGTTATAGTCAAGAGGGTCAGGACCTTTCAAAATTCAAAAGGTATATTCATATGGAGCAGTTGATATCTGGAGTAAGGAATCAGGATCTTGTAAAGTGAATGGGCAAAGATTGAAAAGTTATTTCTTAGGGATGTCTATTAATGAGGAAGAAGAATAGTATTTTTCTGAACCTCATCCTCCGGATTGATCCAAGATAGGGGTTGAGCTCATGACCTTAAATGAGCGCTTCTTGGGAGGCAACCCAAGGGTCTATTTGTGTATTTTAGTTTTCTAGTTTCAATTTTTTTAATTTATTTTTATGAGAGTTTTCTTTACAACAAGACTACAAACCTACACGAGCTAGCTATGGTGCTTACCATGGGCCTGGAAGGTGTCTTGAAGAAAAGATGAAGGTAGGTCATGAACATGAGGCACGGTCATGCTTGATCAGCACCCAAGGCCAGATTGAACCACGACAGGGTCGTGTCTTTTGATATGGTCGTGCCTCACTAGAATCAACATCCAGATCATGCCACGGCATGAAAGTGTCTTTTCACACGGTCGTGTCTCATTTTAAGGAGCCTCCCAGATGTCCCACGGCCAGGTTGTGTCTTTTGACACTGCCATGCCAATTTTGGAGCAAATAAAAGAAAAAATCATGAAGCAATCATGTTTTTCTACATGGGCATGCAATTTTGGAGATGAAGTCCGAAGCGACAATGCCTTGGCAATGTCTTTTGACATGGCCATGTGATGAAATGCCTCCCAAACAGAACACACCACGGTGGGGCTGTGTCAAAAGACACGGTCGTGTG
Source organism: Hedychium gardnerianum (assembly GCA_038050645.1). NCBI lineage: Eukaryota > Viridiplantae > Streptophyta > Magnoliopsida > Zingiberales > Zingiberaceae > Hedychium > Hedychium gardnerianum. The sequence continues at coordinate 3,469,265 of JBBUKS010000059.1, read as the reverse complement.
ACGTCAATACAGGGTTAAAAATCCTAAGTCACGGCTCGGGTCTTCTCCCACACAGCCATGCCACCTCCAATCTTCCCACTTCTTCACCTTTTTCTCCTTCACGTCCTTCAAAGATCTTCTTCCATTTCCCTTTTCTCATCTCCATCTTCTCAATATCATCCAAAGACTCATCCCTACACCCTTCTCTTCTCAAGTGAGAGTTTCTTTCTTATTACTTAATTCTTCCCTTCTCCTTTCTCCCCTTGGACATGTTCTATTATCTTGAGAAGATGATGAAACATCTTAAGAAGGGGGTTGGCTCTTACCAAGATGGTGGATCCAAGGTCAAAGACAAAGGGAAGTGTTGGGCACGCGATGAAGGTAACAAAAATGTTTATGGAATTATTTTTGGCAATAATGAACAAAAATCTTATTTTAATTCCTTAGTTAATCATCGTAATGTTTGCACAAAATACTTAGATTATAGTACTTTGGAAGTTTTTGGTCTAAATGACAATGTGGAATGGATGATTAATAGGATATGATGGAAAGGACTCATGAGTATGAACTATCCCACATATCCTAGAATAGTCTTGGAATTTTTAAGTTCTATCAATTTTCATTAAACTTTTGAGGTAGAAAGGATTTACTTCCACTTGTTTAATGGTAATTACGAGTGTACACTTAATGATTTTAATGCATGTTTTGAATTACCATATGGGGGAAATTGAGAAGTCCCTAATAACTTACATAGTATATTTGTGTGGGAAACACTTGGTGGTGGTGGTGATATGTTCAAACCCTCAGTTTCTAAGGCTACTTCCATTATTAATCATGTTTTCTGTTACCTTCATCAATTTATGAGGCATACAATATTTGGACGGGGTGATAGTGAAGGAATCGTGCATAAATGTGAATTACTTTGTCTATGTGCCATGCTTGAAGAAGTTAATGTCGATACAAGATTTTACTTTATCAAACACTTAGTAAAGCTAGGGAGATCTTCTTCCCCTAGTAATATTGTTTTAGGAGGGTTGCTTACTTATATCTCCATTATCTTTGGTTGTGATGTAGAGGGATTGGAGGTAGTGGATGATACCTCTTGGATTGATATCGACTCATGTTTAGCAATACACATGATTCAAAGAGATGGTAATGGATATAGCATACCTTTGAAGAATATCTTTCCATTGCGTTAGCCAAACTACAATTTAACCACCATTCTATTATATTTGAGAGGTGTCCTAAGGCAATCGCCTTATGATTTGTATCTATTTATTAGATAAATAAAATTCATTATTTGAGTGTACATATTTTGTGTATATGATTATATCTTAAACTTACTTACTGAATGTCCGCAATACGATTGATAGCATGAGAGAACTTGTGATTGGATCACAACTAGTGAGCATCTCTACATGTGTAATTATGAAATGTATTGAAATCTTTCTTAGTCGACGAATTGATGAGTTCGTGTAGGATCGAAAAGCACTAGGGAGGGTGAATAGCGCTCGTGGCTTTTTCACTTTTTCGTAAACTTGAGAGTAATAACACAGCGGAATAATAGAACAAGGAATGACAAACACAAAGCTAATGCTTTTGTTTTTTTACTTGGTTCACCGCCCCGACTACGGCTAGTCCAAGGCCCGCACCCAAATGAGTGCTTTCGTTAGAAAATTCACTATATGTTCGAAGATTATAGAGATATAGAATTGAAACTACAATAGAACAATAAAATGCGATTATTCCAACGACTTTAATGTAGAAACTTGTGTGTAGTCATTGGAGCAATGTTATGGCATTGTGGAGAGCCTTTCGGAGCAGCGTGCAAATATGAAAGTTGTAGACAATTATTCTGCGGAGCTGCTGGTCGAAATCCTCTTTTATTGACTTATCCAGGCACCTCTATTCATATTGAGACACCTCTATCCAAGTCAATCTGATCAGATCCAAGTTAGCCTCCGCTTATCCATCTCCAAGCGCCTTAATCCCTTTGAGGTGCCTCAAGCACTGATGTGGCTCAATCTGGTCAAAGCTGACTTTGTCGAGCCTATCCTAACCTAGGGGCCTCAATCCCTTTGAGACGCCTGGTTGCTGATGTGCGCCAACCAATCAAAGGCGGTCACCTCATCCTTCCAGCGTCGAAGTGAATGAGGAGCCTAGTTCGGCTTGAGGCACCTAGATCCTTCCAGGCTCCTAGTTCAATAGTTTCCAGGATTATATTATCTACATCATATAGTTAGCACATAAAGAATATATAACACAATAAATATTGTTCGACAGTCTCAGGACTGTTCGATTATGACTTTTGGATTTCCTGTGAAATTCTTGGTCGAACCGACGCCTGTTGTTCCCTCAATGGACTACTCCTCTCATGAGAGTTTACCTGTTGCCAAATATCTAGACCTCCAGACTATTTGAACTTTTGCTCAACATCCGATCTCAACCTCCGGGACTTCCCACTAGATATCCTATCCTCGACCTGCCTAGACTCCTGCTTGGTGTTCTCGATCCCAGGGCTTTCCGCCTAGTATCCTTGACCCCTAGGACTTCTGTCCGATGTTCTCGATCTGCCCAGTCCCCCTGTTAAATATGACAATTAGACATAATTAAATAATGGGCGTTAGTTGAGGAGTAAGCTTATAAGAATTTTTGGGATTTAATTGGAGTTAATTAGAGAAGGTTACGGGGATATAAATAATAGACTTTTGAAAATCCTTTTTGGAATATCAATTAAGTTGAGAGTTGATTGTTTTAATTAAAGCCAAAGTTGAATTATTAAACTCTAAGTTATAATGCATATACCTAATCTTTATTTATTCTCCTTCACTCGACATTTCTTCTTCCCCAAACTCACCACCGCCTACCCCATTCCCTCTCGATCTCCTTCATCTTCCCCTCTCCCGACGACAACAAATGCCAGTCACCGCTGGTAAACTCAACCTACCCTCCTCTCTTCTCTCGCTCTCCAGCCACTACCGCAAGACACAACTGTAGCCATTGCCGATCAAATGATGCCTTGATGTTAGTCGGCAGATCATCACCGACCTCGACTACAGCCTATCACCTTCTTCTCTCTCTGCTCCAGTCAGCACCTCTGGCGCAGCCTCCTCCCGACGCCATGGAAGCTAGTCAAAGCCGCGTTGTGGTTCAGATCGGATTGGAGCAAAGTTAGGGATTGTCGGCTATCGCTTTGGTCGTTCAACAACATTCTTTCCTCTAGCCAGAACCAAGCTTTTCGATAGTCATCTCCAGTCGAGGTAAGCTTTGGTTAGCAATGATCTGTAGGTTTAGCATTAGATATATGGCCTGATTGATTTCTAGTTGTTGCCGTGTTGGTTGTTAGTCATTTCAGCCACTATTGGAACACTGCCTCAGCCACTGTTGGAAGCTCAGATCTGGCCATCATACTATGTCGGTCAACTCCAACTGATCCGGCCCTCTTGTTTATGTTCCGGCAGATTACCACAATAAGGTAAGAATCCTCATTTCACTTGCAATTTTCTCGGAGGTGGTTGTTGTTACTTCTGATCAATTACGCGGGTTCACTTGGCTAGGGTTGGATCCAAAACATGTTGTATTACTCTGATAGATTTTGGTTGGGCAGCGATCTATGATCTTTGTTATGCTTGTTGTAGTGTTGATCCTTTCTTGATTAATTTGTTAATGTTGAATTCAAATCCAATTTGTCTCACTTTATTATTTTTTTGTATACTTGTGTATTAGGGTTTTGATTGGATGATCTAACAGGATGTATGGATTCCATTTTTGGGGAAGTTGGATTTGTGTAGTTATAGTTTGTGTGGATATTGTCTTGTGTTTACTATGTTGGCCTTAGATGATTGAATATGAGTTATTGAACGGAGAGGTTGAATATAGTTTGTGTAGCTTGGTTGTTCATACATGTTCATGGCTTGAAATTTTGAATTCAGATTTGGAGTAGGATGTGTTCTTGCTTAACTACCCTCTTGAAGTATGAAACATGTTAAAGTGGTGGAGTACTTGATTTTTGTGTT
>JBBUKS010000059.1:3430662-3465170 GCA_038050645.1 Hedychium gardnerianum | reverse complement strand
AACTCAATAAGTCAATCCATAATCATTAACCCAATAAGCCTAATCATCTCATAATTGGCTCTTAGGGCTAATACTAACAGCCTGAGCCATGCATGAGCCACAAGCCCCACCTACAGGGAAGACCCGTAGTGAGGTTACCTAGCCTACACTTCAATCTCCCTCTACTGGTGGGATGTTGGGGGACTTCCGCTAGCCATGAACAACCCTCTCTCTCTCCTCACTGGGCTAGAAAATCCTAGAGAGAAGTTGGAGCTTCTCTCTCTAGAACCCAATACCCATGACTTGACTTGACTACTCCAAACCAAGCCTTTCAAGTTTTACAACATGTGGACAACACACCTGAGTTTCAATCAACTTGTGAAGGATAACTGGGATCAGGCAAGCACAAGGATCACATATGGGGCTACTCAATATAGACTAAAATAGAAACTTCGACTGCTTAAAAGGCCTCTTTGGCAACTTAACCATCAGAGTATCAGCACATCAAAGAGAGAGCAAAAAGGGCACAACTCCACTTGGAGGAGGTGCAACAAAGAATCCTGACTCAGGGTCATGCGAATGAGGAATATAGGGAAGCTAGGAAAGCGGCTAACCTACTTGCCCAAGTTGAATACCTTTTCTACCAACAGTGTGACAAGCATACATATTTTAAAGAGGTTGACAGAACACCACCTTCTTCTACTCATTAGTGAAAAGGAACAACAAAAGGAGGGAGATAGTGGATGTGGAAAAAGGTGATGGAGAGACCACATCTAAACCCGAGGAAGTTGTGCAGGAATTCATGAGCCATTTTTAGACACAACTGGGGTTGCAGGTGGATAGGACTCTGTTCTAGGGAGAGTGTATGCAGTTTGGGAGAGTACTCTTGGCAGACCAGCAGACTCAGCTTACCAGAACCCCGAAAGAGGAGGAGTTCAAGAGAGCCTTATTTGACATAGGAGACCATAAAGCACTTGGGCCGGATGGATACAACTCAAAATTCTACAAGCAAACATGGGACATAGTCAAGAATGATTTCACGACAGTCATATTGGAATTCTTCTCGAGTGGTCAGCTACTCAAATCTTGGAATCATACACTAATTGCTCTAGTACCCAAAATGGAGCATGCAAGTAAAGTGCAAGACTACATGCTCATCTCCTACTGTACAATATTCTGTAAGGTCATTTCGAAGCTCCTTGCTAGAAGATTAGCTTATGTGACAGACCAATTCTGCATCCTGCCTAGACAACTTTTATCAAAGTTTGTCTCATCACAGATAATATCCACTTAGCTCAAGAATTGTTGTGCAACTACACTAGGAAGAGAATCTCGCCTAGATGCATCTTGAAAGTGGATCTTTAGAAGACCTTTGACTCAGTTCTCTGAGGTTTCCTCTAGGATGTCCTCTCAGCAATACAGTTCCCAACCATATTCATCGCATGGATCAGAGAATGTGTTACCACAATGACTTTCTCTATAGTGATAAATGACATTATGCATGGCTTTTTAAAAGGTGGTAGAGGGCTTAGAAAGGGAGACTCACTCTCCCCATATCTATTTGGGCTATGCATAGAGTATCTATTACGTTCCCTAGCATATCGCACTATTCGGTCAGACTTTCATTTTTATCCCAAATGTGAGCATTTGTTGATAGCATATTTGGTATATGTAGATGACCTATTGCTTTTGTCCCATGGAGATGTGACTTTAGTGATACAGATAGTTGATTGGCTATCACAGTTTGCCCAGATGGCAGGCCTTGCAGCCAACTTAGCTAAGTCCAACATCTACATGATAGGGATAGATCTTCCCACATGGGAATGGTTGTTGGCTACTACAGGGTTCCAAGTAGGGGAACTGCCATTCAAATACCTAGGGATCACCATAGCCTCTCATAAATTGAAGATCTCTGACTATAGTACATTGATGGATACCCTTACCAGCAGGATAAATTCATGGCAAAAGAATACCATATCTTATGCTGGGAAAGCCCAACTCATAACCTTAGTGCTCTAGGGAGTAGAGTGCTATTGGATGTCCATCCTTCCCCTCCCTTGTGGGATCATAGACCACATATACAGTATTTGTAGGTCATTCACGTGGACTACCAAAAAACTTCCCATCGCATGGTTAAAGTTATGCAGCCCCAAGAGAGAAGGTGGTCTTGGCTTGAGGGACTTGAAGGCATGGAATCTAGCCTTGCTGACAAAGTTACTATGGCGTATACAGGACAAGCAGGACACTTTATGTATATGATGGGTACACCATGCATATTTACAGCACATGGGGATATGGGACTAGCAGGTGAGATATGTGGATTCCCCACTCATTAAGAAGGTGCTTCATATCAGGGATAGTATCCTGACAACTGTAGGTAGTCCAGAGGTTGCAGGGTAAACCCTCTCCACATGGTTCAGTCATAGTAAAGGGGGAATCAAGAGGGCTTATGATCATGTCAGAGATGCGAGGGCCAGGAAACCATGGGTGAGGACGGTCTGGCAGAAATACCTCCAGCCGAGTCATGCTTTCACGTTTGGCTGCTTACGCATGGACGACTAACTACATGCGCCCGACAAGAGTACCTGGAGAATAGATAGTGCACTTTTTGTTGGCTGGAGAAGGAGGCACTGGACCATATGTTCTTCATATGTGGGCATATTAATCAACTTTGGGGGAGGGTTAGAGCATGGTTGCAGATGAGATCTCAGATGACCACATACAGGAGCATGTTGCGGACATTCAGGCTCTAGTACAGAGGGACTTCTATATTGACACGGGCACAACACTAGGCTATGTCAGCACTGGTGCATCAGGTATGGCATGCAAGGAATCATAGAATGTTCGAGGGATTGAGGTTTGATGGTGAGCTAGTCTTCCAGAAAATTTAGATCCATGTGTATAGGTCGCTTGGCGTCAGCTTTGATCAGGTAATTCGATGACGATGACATACTTTTGAGGGCATGTAGTTTTTTGGATGATTGCCCCACTACACATACATCATATACCATATACTCGCATTTGCATTTTCATACCCCCCCCTATGGGGCATGCACTGTTCCACACATATAGGTAGACAGGTCTTTGTGAGCATGCACCTAGGTAGGAGTCACACACGGAGCATGTGTTTTGGGCTTTCATACTATATACATTTGAGTCTGCATGCATGCATATAGATATGACTCATTTCAGACCCCCCCCCCCTGAAAATCAGGAGAGATACATCCTGCATATACATGGAGTTTTGACGTGTCTTAGTGGATTATATAGGGTCTGGATGAGACACACACTTTTTGAAATATTATATAGAACTAGGAGTTATGCAGGGCGACCACTACATAGGGCCCAAGTAACTGCCCGGTCAAAAAATAAAATAGCATTGACTAGTACCTGATTGGAGTCGTATAAGACATGGATATGCATGGAGGATTATTTCATTAGTTGGCTCACTCGGATGAGATCACTTTGACATGGCTGGGTCGTTGGATTCATGCAAACTCTCTAGGACACATGATGGCATCTTGGGGAGAGGACGGATCTAGATGGAGCATTCTTCAGGGAGCACCTCATGAGGAGAGTAGTGAGGAGTGGATATGGGAGAGAACATATGAGTAGTGAGGAGTGAGATAGCTACCTTGTTAGAGAGTGAGTGTATGCGAGATTACATGAGGGATGAGTGGTTTGTAGCTACCTTGTTAGAGAGTGAGTATATTGTGAGATTACATGAGGGATGAGTGGCTATACATTGTCGATGAGGGTGTTTAGGTGAATAGATCCACCTCAAATTATCTATGTAGTCTGCAGCAAATGACTCACGGTAAAGACAATTCAAATATGTTTATGACCGGGGCTTTGTCAAAATGCCTAAGAGGGTGAATAGATCCACCATAAAGATCTATCTAGTCCATAACAAATGACTCGCGGTAAAAATACATCAAATTCATTGATAGCTGAGCACTTACTAAAAGTGGCTATGGGGGATGGATACACCTTCAGGATGGATGGATGATGAGGCTCCCCAGGATTGGTTCACACCCGAGATGATGGAGATGTGGCGTCTCCCTAGCTTTGGTCCACACCAGTGTAGATGGAGCTTCCTCATACCTCCCAGCTACCCGACGATAGACTTGGAGGAGTCGACCCCATGGATGGATGGATGGTGACATTGATGATGTTGGGACACATGATCATGCATGATAGAGGTGCCCACCTGGGCGATTGTTTTGACAGTGACTATAGCCTTGGTCGTTACTTCATCTCCTGTGATCCTTTAACATGATAGTTGAGTAATCAACTGAGGCTAGCTACATGGAGAGAGTGTTGGTACCTGAGTTGAGCACATGTACGTTTCACTAAGGCTCCCTGCTCAGACTTGGCATTTCGTCAGATATGACATGAGTAGGGTACCTTGGTCATTGTATGTTTTGTGCATTTTCTTTGATGATATATATTTACATTTTCATAAAAAAAAAACTTCTTGTACTCCTTATTTGTTTCATTTCATGATTTATCTCTTTCTTCCCCCTTAGCGGTGCCTTACATGGTTGCTTTTTTTCTTGGATTTAATTTCCTTACTAGTGGGCTTACATGTCAATTTAATAACACACCTGATTGTTGATGTGTGTGCTTCATGCATAGTTTTTGATATTATTTTGCATATATTTTATTTTGTTATATGAGCATATTCGACATACATGCATTACTTTTGCATTGTTATCATCATTTTTTGTTCGAAGATCTGCTCTTTGCACGTTTTTATTAATAGGATGTGAAGATCTTGATGTTTAGAGCGAATTTGGAGTTGAAAAGACAAAGCAATATGCATTACAATGTGATCTACGACCATCCCATGCTATTCAACATGGTCGTGGATCATTCGCGAAGAAGAGGCACCTAAAGGCATCAAATTGGAGCGGACACAGTGGAACACAACTAGGCCGTGTTGGCCAACACGGTTGTGTTCTTTGTTGCCCCATGACGAAAAGTGCGCACCAATTTTCAAATAGGCATAACTATTGGCTGATTGAGCCACGGGGGTAAATTGAAGCTCGTTTCGAGATCTACAATTTGGTATAGGGTGTAACCCATAATAGCCTAGTTTTATGCCCCCAAACATCATTTTTGTGGACATATCGTAGTGCCTATTATTTTTGCAAAATTTTTATTTTTACAGAAAATGCCCCCAATTTGTTAGGAAAGTTCTTTAGTTTTGGTATTTTTGGAGGCTATAAAGGAACCAAGGGAGCACTTGTTTAAGGCATCTATGGATAAAGGGTCCTCCCCTCCCAATCAAGGGGGTTTCCTTGTGATAAGAAACCCTAGGAGAGTGTCATTTCCAAGGAGCCATCGTGATTCCTTCTTCCCGAGACCTTGGAGATCAAGTCGAAGACAACCACAGACACCATGACTAAGCCTTTCTTCTATTTTCTCTTTGATTTGAGTTATAAAATACTTTCTTTCATGTCTTTTGCTTGCACCTCTATCTCTATGGAGTAGTCTCTTGATTCTAGGATGAGGGAGTTGTCCGATGCATTGTTGATGCCTATTTTATATTTATTCATCTCATTTTATCATATGACATATTTGATTTATGATCCTTCTTTAGTATGCATACATGACTATGACACTAGTGTGCATTTTCATATCCCATAAGATGCGGGGAAGGACCGAATGGTGAATCAAATTCTCCGACCCCTAAAGTCTGAGATTTGAGGGGTTGTTCATGAAAGTAGTTCAAAACCTCACAAGGGTATCATTGGCTATCACATAGCTTAATGGGTTTATTCGGATTTAACATCATAAAGTAGGGAATAGCACCTAGAGAATCGTGGGACATCGATATAGGAGTCTTCTTGAGAAAGCGGATGCTTTAGTAAGGTTACCTTGAAAATAGGCATCGCGTTTGGATAGACACACCGGTATAATTCCAAAAGTCTATATTGGTACCTTAGGATAAACCACCTTCATAATTATCAAACACAAAGGTAAAAGAGTGAATGACATTTAGAGTGTCAACGATCAACGTGGTGAAACTAATATCCTAGAATTACTTTCCAAAACCGATTTTCTCCCACAAACTCTTCTTCTTTTTTTAGTTCATTTTCTTTCTCTTGTGATTCTCTAGACTTTGATTGATTTAGATAGCTTGCTTCATGATTCTAGCTAGTACTCAATTTATAGTCCCTGTGGGATCGATATTTTATTACTTGATTATAATCGTGCATTTATGAATTTCTCACATCAAGTTTTTGGCTTTATTTTCGGAGAATGTCAAATAGATATTAGTTCGATTGTGATTTGGTTAATCTAGATTTTTCCTTATTTATAATTATTTATTTATTTTTTCCTTCTTTTTAGTTCCTTCTTTGCCTCTTGCCTTTTTTTTGACCTTTTGCTTTTCTCCTTTTTTCTACCTTTTTTGATGTGTTCTTTTTAGGTGGATAGCTTTCCTTTTATGTTAGGTCCTGATAAATCAATAGATATTTTTCCATTAGATTCAAAGATTCACATAGCTTTCCATAAGAGGAGAAGTCTACAAAAAGCAAGTCGAGACTGAGTAAGAGTTGGTCTTTCTTTTTTATTTTATTTCCTTTTTCTTTTGGCAGCTATTTTTATTCCTTCTTTCTTATTTCCTTTTTTTTCTTTATTTCCTTTTTCTTCTTGCTGCCATTTTTCTATTTTTATTTTTTAAAAATATTTTTTTATTTACCTTTTAAGGCTAGTTTTGATCCTTTTCTTTTAGGTGAACAAGCTTTACTTGTATACACTGATGGATGCTCACACTCGAAGGATCTATCAATTTAATTCTGTGAACTCTTCTAACATTTAGTGTAAGCTTTATGGTGCGATAGGTCATGCAATCAATAATTTTTCGATACTATTTGATCCTTCACATGGAATGCAAAAGGAAAAATGGGCTGTCCTCCATGACTACAATCAATGGTTGTAGGATGATTCATATACGTACACTTATAATCCTAGTTGGAGGAACCCTAATTTTTTTTCTTACAGGTACAATCAAATAGTTTTAAGTGTACGTAACTCAGACTAAATAGAACAAAGAGCTCTCTAAATCCTCTACTAATGTTTATTGCAATTTTTGTGGTAAAACAAGGCATACCTCTACTGATTGCCCAATGATGGAGGAGATGGATCAAATAGCAAGTGATTTTGATGTCTTATTTAATCAATTTATGTTGGAAGAACCTATAATCAAAAGTTGGCCAGAATTAGTGAACTACGGGCCACTAAACCGATTACAGGTGTCCGGAGACCCAAGCGACTGGACAGGGTCCAAGCGTCGAATGGTCCAAACTTAGCCCAACATGCGAATGAGGTGACATGATCTGATTAGGTTGTGCTCGTTAGCATACAGGCACCTGAACAAGGATAAGTCACAGCTGAAGAAGTTGGATAGAGATTCTCTCAATTCTCACCATGTCAGCAGTCCAATCGCTTGGTAGGAGTCCTGGCGCCCGGAGGAGGATAATCTGTGATGTAGTTAGATTGGATGAGACCCAACTGGAGGTGCCCGGGGCTGATCTAGGCACCCATAATGGCTAATAAAAGAACCTACAAAAAGGAGCTTAAAAAAAACACTTCTGATCGACCTTCTACTTCTGTCTTGCTCCAAAGTTCTGATGCAACACCAACGTGCTGATTCGACATGCATACTCAGTTCTAATCTCTTGTTGGTATTCATTTATTTCTATTGTCTTGTCTTTCTTACTCTATTTTGAATAGGAATGGTAAACTTTTTACCGTTCCTTATCTTTTGTAAAAGGCAACCTCTTTCTCTTTTGAGAAAGAGGATTAATGTGTGTAGATTATATATATTTTTAGGTATTGTTTGTTATACATCTACTTATATTTCACTGAGTATTATCTATATTATCACACCCTATTTCATTATATTCATGCTTTTACTCATTTGGTTCGGAGATCTTCTCTTTTTGCATTTTGATTGATAGGATGCAATTTGGAGCTAAAATGGAGCAAAATGGATATTGGAGCCACATTGGGGTGAAAAAATAGCAAGCATGGTCGTGCCTTTTCAAGGCATGGTCGTACCTCACAAGCACAATCGTGTCTATCAAGACATGAGGATCAACATTCTAGCAAGCTCCACGGCTCGACCGTGCCTCCCAGGCACTATCGTACTAAATTCAGCATCACCTCTAGCATTTCCAGATTCTTCCATGGCCCGGTCATGCCACAATGGCATGACTGTGTGTTTTTCAGCCGAGTCCAGAGAATTTCTAGAAAGACTCATGGTTTGGCCATGCCTTGCTTCGGTCCATTTCCCACGGCTAGACCATGTCCAAGGGGTACGACCATGTCTTTTTCCTAGAGTTTCTTAGGGAACGACCGTGGCTCATAGGCACAGCTATGTGGCGTGGTCCTCTGGTCATGTGGAGTAGCTATATAAGGGGTTTTAGATCCCCTTTTCAAGGGGAGGAAAGGTTTCCCTTCAAGGGAGCCTACGAGGTCCATTTTCAATCAAATTTCAATGATCCGTCCACCTTTGAAGCTTGGATTTCATCCGAAGACAACGACATCATCTCGATAAGCATATCTTCTTCTCCATTTTTACTTAGATTGTAAGAATGCTTCTGTTCTTGTCTTTTGGATGTAATTTTCTTGATATGGAGTAGATCACCCAGATTCTAGGATCTAGGGAGTAATTTTGATGTGATGTTGATGTATAAACAATGGATTTGCCAATTTCCTTGTTCAATGACATGTTTATGACTTGTTCTATATGTGTTATGTCTTGCTTGTGTTTGATTGAATGTGTGTATGAAGTGTATGCATATGGATGTGAAGGATTGGTCACCATGTAGAGGAGAGGCTTTAGATTGTATGACCAGGGGCCCTTAGTGATAGAGGGTAACCCTTTAACCGGACTTTCTAGAGTCATCACCTCAAATGGGGATCAATTCTCCGCAAGGGATTAACTAATTACTGTTTAATGAGTTTATACCAATTTAATGTTAGAAAGTGACTTGTGTAATCTAGATTGTATGACTGAGGGCCCTTAGTGACAAAGGATAACCCTTTAATCGAATTTTCTATGTTACCTCTTCTTCTTATTATCATTGAATGAACATGGTGTAAATACTCCAGTGTAACCGGGTTCCTATAGGTAATTTGGTTAGAATCCCTATAAGTATGTAAATATAGAGGGTAAGGGGATGAATAATCCATAGTACGTCAACTAGCATCATAATGAAACTAAAATACTAGGATCACCTTCCCAAACCAACTCTTCTCTTAGCGACCATCCACTCTCATTAGACCTCTTGACCTGTCACTCTCTCTCTCTCTTAAGCTCTAGTTCACAAGCTTTCACATGATTTTTGATTGTTTAGATAACTTATTTTGTTGACTCACTAGTGCTTAGTCAATAGTTCCTGAGGATCGATATTTTTATTACTTAACGACTTAACCGTGCACTTGCGGTGAGATAATAAGTTTTTGGCGTCGTTGCCAAGGACTATTTTAGATTAACATTAGTGATAAGTAATTTAGTTACTCTAGACAATTTTCTTTTTATTAATAAATTTTTGCATTTTATTGTTTTGTGAATAGCTTTGTAATTTATTTTCTTTCTTCAATTTTGCATTTACTTTTGTGCAAATAATTCTTTCTTGGAACTTTGACTTGAAAGAGATTTGGATTTGTTCTTTTGTATGCAAAGGGATAATATTGTAGGAGATCTTTTGCATGGTGATCCTAAGATTGATTAAACATTCAGAAGAAAAAGAAATCTACAATGATAGTTAGAAGAACAACAAGTTCAGTCCACCATGACAAACAAACCACTGAAAGATTATGCTACTCCCCTATTTGGAAGGGATTGGGCCTTATTATACCTTCATCGATTTATGCTCAGAATTTCATTCTTGACCCAACATTTATTTCCAAGATTCAAGAAGATTAATTTGGATTCTAAAAATCCGTATCAGCATCTTGTGGAATTCTATAGATATTGCAATATATTGAAATATAAAGGGGTTCCAGAAGACACAATTTGTCTACTAGCATTTCCCTTCAGCCTCAAAGATTTAGCCATAATGTGGTTAAATAATTTACCACCCAGAAGCATCTCGACATGGGATGAATTAGAGCAACGATTTTTAAACAAGTATTTTTCACCAAGAAAAACAATCTATCTAAGGAATCAGATCATGAGCTTCAAGCAAAAAGATGGAGAGTCGTTATACAAAGCATGAAAAAGATTTCTAGACCTATTATACCAATGTCCACACCATGGTCTGGAAAAGTGGTTGATTGTCCATATATTTTACATTTTACATTGGGATTTCTTTCTCTAACAAGACTTAGTTAAATTCGGCTACAGGGGATTCTATGATGAGAAAGAGTTTGAATGAAGCATATGATCTGATTGACCGGGTAGTGACAAAGCTTAATGAATGGTCAGAGGAAAATTTCATGACTCACTCATTAGAAATCTCTGAAATGCAAAGTTTAAAAGAAGGTTAAACATCAAAGAGGAGATATATTTGGTGATCAATAATGTTGAAAACCTTAGAGGAGGCAACATTTAGGCGCTTAGATGACGAGTTGACTACTCCAGCCAAATCAAATCTTGAAGAGTGTTGTAATGAAGTTGTATGAAGAAGTGGTGATGAATTTGAAGAAGTACATTTTCAAACATTAGAGGGTCCCATGGAGGCAAGCTTGATCTATAGAATGTCATATACTCTAGATGATGGGAATAAAGAATCTGAGCAAATCAAGACACTTGAACAAGGCCTTCCTGAACTTGAAGTCACGTCACCTCAAGTAGAACTTAAACCTCTCCCTTCTAATCTCATATATGAATTTCTTGGGACAAATTCGACATTTTCGATGATTGTCAATGCAAGTTTGAATAAATCTGAGATCAAAATGTTACTTAGAGAACTAAGCTTGTGTAGGAAGGTAATTAGATACACCATCGATGACATTAAAGGAATTAGTCCTTCTCTGTGCATGCATAGAATTTTACTTGAAGACGACCATAAATGCTCAGTTGAACATCAAAGAAGGTTAAATCCCAACATGAAAGAAGTGGTTAGGAAAGAAGTATTGAAGTTACTAGATGCAGGATTTATTTACCCCGTTTCTGATAGTGAATGGGTAAGCCCTGTGCATGTGGTTCCAAAGAAAGGAGGGATGACTGTGGTTGAAAACGAGAACAATGAATTGCTTCCACCTAGGATGGTTACCGAATGGCATATGTACATTGACTATAGGAAGTTAAACAAAGAAAGAAGGAAGGACCATTTTCCTCTTCCCTTCATTGATCAAATGCTTGAAAGGCTTGCCAAACAAACATATTTTTGCTATCTAGATGGGTATTCCGGGTTTTTCCAAATTCCTATACATCCTCATGATCAAGAGAAGACCACTTTTACATGTCCATATGAAATCTTTGCTTATAGAAGAATGTCTTTTGGCCTTTATAATGCACCTACTACTTTCCAACATTGCATGATGGCTATCTTTTCAGATTTGATTGAAGACAATATGAAAGTTTTCATGGATGATTTTTCTGTGTATGGAACCAACTTTGACACATATTTGTCTAATCTTTCTAGAGTTTTATGGAGATGTGAGGAAGTTGATTTGGTTCTGAATTGGGAAAAATGTGAAAGGAGTAAGGAATTTTTTATGTCATACGGGATTCTACCTATGCTTCATAAAAAATTTCTCCAAGATTTCCAAACCTTTGACCAATTTATTGCTAAAGGACGCTGAATTTTGTTTTGATAAAAATTGTATAAATGCTTTTGACATGATAAAAAGAGCTGATAACCGTTCCTATAATGCAAGCACCGGATTGGAAGCTTCCATTCAAAATTATATGCGATGCAAGTGACTATACCATAGGAGCAGTGTTGGGACAAAGAAAAGACAAGAAAGTGTATGCCATACATTATGCTAGTAAAACTCTAGACAACGCTCAAATCAACTATGCTATTACAGAAAAAGAATTATTAGTAATTGTTTTTGCATTTGATAATTCATATCATATTTGGTGGGATCAAAAGTGATAGTTTATACAAATCATGCAGCTATTCAATATTTACTCAGCAAGAAAGATGCAAAACCTAAGCTTATCAGATGGATATTGCTACTTCAGGAATTCGATCTAGAAATCAGAGACAAAAAAGGGGCAAAAATTATTATGACAGATCATTTATCCAGAATGTGTCAAGATGTACAAGGAGATGTAGATGACCACTTACCCATTGATGACTCCTTTCCATATGAACATCTTTTATCCATCACTAGTCTGAAGGTCCCATGGTCTGTATACTTTGTGAATTATCTTGCTTGTGGAAGTCTCCCACCAAATCTCACTTTTTAGCAAAGAAAGAAATTTTTCATTGATGTTAAATATTATGTATGGGATGAACCCCTTCTTTATAAGAAGTGTGGTGATACAATCTATCGAAGATGTGTACTGAGGATGAAACTAAGCAAATTCTGCATCATTGTCACTCATCATTTTATGGGGGTCACTCTGTAATTGTAAAGTCAGCAACTAAAATTTTATAAGCTGGATTCTTTTGGCCCCATTTGTTCAAAGATACACAAGAATATTTCTCTCTTGTGACCGTTGTCAGAAAATAGGCAATATTACAAAACGACATGAGATGCCTCTGAACTCTATCCTTGAAGTTGAACTCTTTGATGTTTGGGGATTTGATTTTATGGGATTGTTTCTTTCATCATGTGGCAATAATTACATCCTAGTTGTGTAGATTATGTCTCCAAATGGGTAGAAGCTATAGCCTCTCCTACTTGTGATGCTAAAATAGTCATTAAGATGTTCAAGAAGATAATCTTTCCCAAGTTTGGAATTCCCAGAGAAGTTATGAGTGATGGAGGTTCTCACTTCATTGAAAGATAGTTTGAAAACTTACTTAAGAAATACAAGGTAAGCTATAAAATTACAACACCATATCATTTGCAAACAGGTGGGCAAATTGAGATTTCAAGCAAAGAGATCAATGGAATTTTGGAGAAGATGGTATCTATGACCAGAAATGATTGGTCTCTAAAGTTGGATGATGCTCTATGGGCCTACCATACCGCTTACAAGACCCCGATTGGAATGACACCATTTCGTTTGGTTTAAGGAAAGCTTTGTCATCTACTAGTAAAATTGGAGCATAAGGCTTATTAGGTGATTCAACGATTGAACTTTGATTTGAAATCAGTGGGAGAAAAGAGAAAACTTCAACTTAATGAATTAGATGAGCTCAGAATGGGTGCTTATGAGCATACTAAGTCCTATAAGGAAAGAACAAAAAATTAGCATGATAGACATATTGTGCGAAGAGAATTTCATGAAGGAGATCTTGTATTACTATTTAATTCAAGACTAAGATTGTTTCCTAGAAAATTGAAATTATGATGGTTGGGACCTTTTAGAATTCAAAAGGTATATCCATATGGGGCAGTTATCATCTAGAATAAGGAATTAGGGTCTTGTAAAGTGAATGAGCAGAGATTGAAAAGACATTTCTTAGGGATGCCTATAAATGAGGAAGAAGAAGAATATTTTTCTGACCCCCGTCCTCCGGATTGAGCCAACATAGGGGTCAAGCTCATGACCTTAAACGAAGGCTTCTTGGGAGGCAACTCAAGAGTTTGTTTTCCTATTTTGTTTATTTGTTTTCATTTTCTTGATTTTGATTTTTATGTAAATCTGTGTGCAGGAATTTGAAGGAATAATGAAGATTGGGTCGTGCCCATGGGCATGGCTGTGCCTCATCATAAGCACGACCAGAATGAACAATGACTAGGTCGTGTGGTTTCACACAGACGTGCCTCATCAAGAGACAACATCAGAACAAGCCATAGTATGATCGTGTCTTTTGACATGTCCGTGCCACATTGAAAGCTGCTTCCAAAGTGAGTCAACCACGGTCGTGCCAAATCCAGATTAAGCCATGGTAAGGCCATGTATTTTGACATGACCATGCCAATTTTGGAGCAAGTAAAGGGTAGGAGTTGCAGAGCAACCTGAACCAACCACGACACAGCCATGTGAAGAATTTTCTCACATACATATTACATTACGGTGGGGTCGTGTCTAAAGACATGACCATGCAACGACAGCCCGATGTTTAAAATCCTAAGGCACGACCCGTGTTTTCTTCCACACGATCGTGCTTCCTCCTTTCACCCTACTTCACTTCTTTCTTCTTCACCACTCTCAAAGATTTCTTCCATCTCCCCTTTCTCATCTCCAACTTCTCCATCCCTTCCAAAAACTCTCATTCCTACACTTTTCTCTTCTCAAGTGAGGGATTTTTCCTTCTATTATTTTGAGAAGATGTCGAAACATCTTGAGAAGGGAGTTTACTCTTCCAAAGACGGTGCATCCAAGACCAAAGACAAAGGAAAGTGACAGGCATGTGACGAAGGTAACAAAAATCTTTATGGCATTATTTTCGACAATAATGAACAAAAACTCTATTTTAATTCCTTGGTTGTCATTGCTTGCACAAAATATTTAGATTTTAATACTTTGGATGTTTTAGGTCTTATGGATGATGTGGAATGGATGATAAATAGGATAGGATGGAAATGTTTAATGAGTATGAACTATCCTACATACCCTAGAATTGTCTTGGAATTTTTGAGCTCTATTAATTTTCATAATATTTGTGAGGAAGAAAGGATTTATTTCTGCTTGTTCAATGATGATTATGAGTGGACACTTGATGATTTTAATGGATGTTTTGAATTACCATATGGGGGGAATCGAGAAGTCCCTAATAATTTTCATAGTCAATTTATGTGGAAAATACTTTGTGGTGGTGATAGTGAAATGTTCAAACCCTCAGTTTCTAAGGCGACTTCCATTGTTAATCTTGTTTTTCAGTACCTTCATCAAGTCATGAGGCATACAATATTTGGACAGAGTGATAGTAAAGGAGTAGTTGGTAATTGTGAATTACTTTGTCTATGGGTTATGCTTGAGGAAGTTAACATCGATACAGGATTTCATTTTATCAAGGACTTAGTAAGACTAGGGAAATCCTCTTCCCCTAGTACTATTATTTTAGGAGGGTTGCTAACTAGTATTGTTATTGTCCTAGGGTGTGATTTGGAGGGATTGGAGGTAGTAGATGGTATATTTTAGATTGATATCGACTCATGTTTAGCAATACATATGATTCAAAGAGATGTAAATGTATATAGTCTAACTTTGAAGAATAGTTCCCATTGCTTTTGCCAAACTACAACTTAACCACCATTCATGTCAAAGAAAATTGTTTAATGACAAACACCAATCAACACTCTATTCCCCCTCCAATAGAGCCATTTACTTAGGTTTTCACAAGTAGTTATGCTCCCTCTATTTCTCGGTTTGATTTTTCTGAGCTCCATTCCACCCTAGATACTCTTCATTCTAATCATACTATGCATGTAGATCTTTTAGAAAGAAATCGTATTATGTCAGATGATCAATTTTAGTGCATGCGACAACACTTTAGGAGGGAGGAAGAATTATTCAAGTTAGTCACCAATTTCATTAACCTTCAAAAGAAAGAATGGGAGAAAAGGGAGGACAATCAGGGCATAATGTGATTAACTTGCCTGAAAATTGATACTATGTACAAATATCACTAGCACATGCATAGAAGCAAGTATTTCTTTCTTGACCTTCTTGAATTTCTAGGTTTCCCTGATGTTCCTCCATCACCACCTTATTGAGTTTCATTTCATTGGGACAATTAAGTGTCCAACTATGAGGAGTTGTACATATATACATATTCTTATTTTTGCATTTGTTTTAGTTTGCTTTGTTTGAGTTAGTTTCAGTCAATTATGTTTTAGTTTATGTGGCATGTCAGTTGCATCATCATCATATAATGGCATGACTTGTCATTCTTGCAAAAATGATAGCATGCTTGTTCTAGATTTTCATGTTGTTGTGATTTATGGTGCTAGTATGTTTATTGATATACTTTTTCCTATATATAGTTGCATGAAGTGAGCTATGTTTTCATTGAATGAGTTTGAGAATAGGCCTAGTTTAGGATATCTCTACACTTAATTTTGATGGTAGAAAATTTTAAAAAT
The DNA here is from genome assembly GCA_038050645.1 of Hedychium gardnerianum. Lineage (NCBI taxonomy): Eukaryota > Viridiplantae > Streptophyta > Magnoliopsida > Zingiberales > Zingiberaceae > Hedychium > Hedychium gardnerianum. The sequence goes on along the minus strand of JBBUKS010000059.1, from coordinate 3,449,078 downwards.
AGTCATGATTCATAGAACCACTAGTACTTATGCATCTAAGGTGACTTCTCAATTATATTTTGGTTACTGGATTCACTCGGATCATGTCAGCTCATTTGGAAAAATCAAGGTCCCTATACTTGTTTTAGTGCTTCATCTTATAGTGACCATTGGTCTTAATGCTTCATTTGCTTCCTCTTATAAGAACAAAAAAAGGATAAAAAATAGTTATCTTGAGTGAAAATTAATAAGTTACTCCTATAAGATCGAGTTAGGTTACTGGAGAAATAACTGTTATGTTTCTTTTGATTAAAACTATCCTTTGAGACCTTGTGTAGTTTGAGAGGGATGAACCATGCGTGTGGTAGGTAATTGCCTATTGCCAAAGGCATAAGGAATACAGTTAGATGATGACTTGACTAGGCTTAGAAATTGATACTTGAAAATATTGGGCCACTCTTCAAACCGAGCACGGAGAACTTTTACTTAGGTCATTCTCAAACAATTCTAGTAACATGCTCATTGATGAAGCTATATGATAGGAATAACCCGATTTACTAGGGATTATGATGCATCATATTGCCACATGAATCTAGATTGCAGGTTTTTGCTTGAGGACAAGAAAAAGTTTAAGTCTGGGGTTATGATGTGTATAGATTATATATGTTTTAGGTATTGTTTGTTGTACATCTACTTGTATTTCACAGAGTATGATCTACATTATCACACCTTATTTCATTATATTGTCATGTTTTTACTCCTTTGATTCGGAGATATTCTCTTTTTGCATTTTTACTGACAGGACATAATTTGGAGCTAAAATGGAGCAAAATGGACATTAGAGCTACATTGGGGAGAAAAACCAGCAAGCATGACTATGCCTCTTCAAGGCACGGTCGTGCTTTCATTTGCCAAGACATAGTTATGCCTCACAAGCATGACTATGCCTCTTCAAGGCACGGTCGTGCTTTCATTTGCCAAGACATAGTTATGCCTCACAAGCATGACCGTGTCTATCAAGGCATGAGGATCAACATTTTAGCAAGCTCCATGGCCCGGCCATGCCTTCCAGGCACGACCGTGCCAAATTCAGCATCACCTCCAGCATTTCCAGATTCTTCCATGGCCCGACCGTACCTCAATGGCATGACCGTGTATTTTTCAGTCTAGTCCAAAGAATTTCCAGAAAGACTCATGGTTTGGTCGTACCTTGCTTCATTCCATTTGCCACGGCCAGGCCATGCCCAAGGGGCACGACCATGTATTTTTCCTGGAGTTCTAATTGCACGGACATGCCTCATAGGCATGGCCATATGGCATGGTCCCGTGGCCATGTGGAGCAGCTATATAAGGGTTTTAAGATCCCCTTTTCTAGGGGAGGAAAGGTTTCCATTTAAGAGAACCTATGAGTTCCATTTTCAATCAAATTTCAATGATCCATCCACCTCCGGAGCTTGGATTTCATCTGAAGACAACGACACCATCTCGATAAGAATATCTTCTTCTCCATTTTCACTTGGATTGTAAGAATGCTTCTCTTCTTATCATTTGGATGTAATTTTCTTGTTATGGAGTAGATCTCCCGAATTCTAAGATGTAGGGAGTAGTTTTGATGTGATGTTGATATATAAACTATGAATTTATCAAATTCCTTTTTCAATGACATGTTTATGACTTGTTCTATATGTGTTGTATCTTGTTTGTGTTTGATTAAATGTGTGTATGAAGTGTATGCATATGGATGTGAAGGATTGGTCACCATGTAGAGGAGAAGCTTTAGATTGTATGACCGGGGGCCCTTAGTGATAGAGGGTAACCCTTTAATCGAACTTTCAAGAGTCAACACCTTGAAATGGGGACCAAATCTCCGCAAGGGATTAACTATTTAGTGTTTAATGGGTTTACACCAATTTAATGTTAGGAAGTGACTTGTGTAATCTAGACTCTATGACCAAGGGGAGACCTTTAGTGACAAAGGATAAGCCTTTAACCAGACTTTCTATGTTACTTCTTCTACTTAGTAGCATTGAATGAACATGGTGTAAACCTCTAGTGTAACCTCCACAGGTTCCTACCGGTAATTTGATTAGAACCCCTATAAGTATGTAAATATGGAGGATAAGGGGATGAACAATTCATAGTACGTCAATTAGCATCATAATGAAATCGAAATCCTATGTTCACCTTCCCAAACCAACTCTTCTCTTAGCGACCATCCACTCTCACTGGACCTCTTGACCTCTCACTCTCTTGCTCTCTCTCTCTCTCTCTTGAGCTCTAGTTCACAAGCTTTGACATGATTTTTGATTGTTTAGATAACTTGTTCTGTGGACTCACTAGTGCTTAGTCAATAGTCCCTAAGGATTGATATTTTTATTACTTGATGACTTAATCGTGCACATGTGGTGAGACAACAAGGACATTAGTGAATTGACCATTGAAAGCGATCAACGACCACGAGCCTTGGACTAGCAGTCACTGGGCTATGAACTAAGTAAAAAAGAAATTGTGTTCTTATTGTGTTTTATTTTTATTCCGCTCCTATTTTTGAAAATTGTAAAAAGAGTTTTCTAAAAATTGGAGTTAGTGACACGCACCATTCACTCCTCCCCCCTCTAGCAACTTTTGTCAATCTAACTCTATGAGGATTGGTGAAGTTTTGGAGGAACCTAAGGTGAATGAGGAGGATGGAGATGATACATGTACTGAAGAGGATGAAGTGATGCGTGTATTTCTTATGTGTTTTTAGCACCATTATGCATACACTATGTTTTATTTCATGAGCATATTTTAAATGTGTTTATCTTCCATTTTCTTATTTTTTTCTCTTTTAGTTCGGAGATCTACTCTTTGTATGTTTTCTTTGACAGGACGCAAAATGATGCAAAATGGAGCTTAAAAGTCTTGGAAAATGAAGGAAAAGCAAGGAACACACTCTAGCCGTGTTCCAAGATGAGCGTGTTCCCCTGACTAAAGTTAACCAAAGAAAGGAGCAAAAAAAAGGGAGTCTTGGTATGGCTGTGTTTTTTACTACATATGAAAAACAACCCAGAAGACATGGCCATGTGGAATTCCACACGGTCGTGCCTTTTACCACAGAGACTTTGGCAAAGATTCCACATGACCATACCTTTTTGGCATGACTATGATTTTCGTCACCAGGTTGAGATAGATAATGAAAAGGTCGTGTGAAATTCCATACAGTTGTGCTTTTTACCATAGAAAATGGCTTTAGCGATATGGATTTCACATGGTCGTGCTTTTTTGGCATGATCGTGTTTTTGACCATTGAGAAACAGCTCCAGCAAAGACATGTCCATGTCAAATTCTACATGGGCGTGCTTTTTCCTAGACACGCCAAAGACACGCCCATGTCAAATTCCACACGGTCGTGTCGTGGTATGCCGAAAGACATTGAAAAATTAGAGTGAATCGTTTTAATAGTTTTAGAGGTCTATAAAAGGCTCGGGAGACTCCCTAATCTGGGAAGAAGGGTTTTCCCTTTCTAGAGAACCCTAAAGGAGTCATTTCCAGAGTCGCTGCGATGATCCGTCCACCATTAGAGCTTGGAAACACCTCCAAGACGCTGGAACTACATGGATAAGCATCTTCTTCTCCTCCTTCTTTCAAATTCGAGTTGTAAGATGATTTTCATTGTTGTATTCCCTTATTTATAGAGTAGATTCCTAGATTCTTGGATTAAGAAGTAGTTACGATGTAATTGTCAACATTATTGTTATGTATTTGTTGCTTTCCCTATTAAATGACATGTTTATTTCTTATTCCTATTTGCTATGTTAATTATGAGTGTTTAGGACATGGGGAATTATTCTCTTGTAGAAGGGATAATCTAGATGTGCTGTGGAGCCCTAGTGACAGGGGATATTCTGCAAAACAGACATTCTAGTGTTACACCTTGAATGTAGGCTGAATTTCCCATGAAGGGAAAACTATCTTAAGGCTTAATGGATTTACCCCAATTTAGTGTCGTAGAGTATAGGTGGTAGTATAAATGAACAATGGAGCCCTAGTGACAAGGGATATCGTGCAAAGTGGACTTCTAGGATTATTCTTTTACATCGATGCACCAAATTTGGGTAGATACTCTGGTACAATTCTCCCAACTACATATCAGTAATTTGGATATGATACCTTACATGCAAATGAACATAAAGATAAGGAGGTAATAATACTTAAGATGACAACAACCATTCTAGCAAAACCAAAATTATAGGATCATTCCCCAATCCATATTTTCTTCTTAACCATTCACTAGCTCACAACCTCTCTTGGCTTCCCTAGATTTTCTCTCTCTCTCTCTCAATTCTCTCTTGCTCTTTCTCTCTTGGTCTTGCAAACTCATTGATTTTGATTATCTAGATAATCAGTCTTGCGAAACCAAACAGTGTTTAATCATAGTCCTCATGGGATCTATATCTTTTTATTACTTGACGACAATTGTGCACTTGCGGTTTCAACGCATTAAGTTTTTCACGTCATTACCGGGGACTGTTTGATTAACATTGATTGGCTAATGAATTGGTTAATCTAAAATTTTCTTTCTTGTTTTAAAATTCTGCAACTCTTTATTCTAGTTTTTCAAATTTTGCATTTTTTCTTTTGCTAATAACTCTGTTTTGAAGGTGATTGTGTTGTTTTTGATTACAATGAGCATTGACAACGAGAATAAATTGTTTAAAGATTTTGCAACACCCTTATCTGGAAAAGCAATATAACCCATCATATCGCCTCATATAGTTACTATAATTTTGAGCTTGACCCGATATTTATTTCCATGTTACAAGAAGATCAGTTTAAAGAACTCTCGGAGACCCATACTTACACCTAGAGGAATTCCAAGAATATTGCAACACTGTGAAGTGTGATGGAGTCTTGGTGGACTCTATTCAGTTGCTACATTTCCCTTTAGTCTTCGAGAGGCAACAAAAGCTTGGTTATATTCCCGTCCACCGAAAAGCATCAGGACATGGGATGAGTTAGAGCAACATATCCTTAACAAGTATTTCCCACCAAGCAAAATGCTATATCTAAGGAGTCAAATCACAATCTTTGCAGAGGTTGATGAAGAATCATTATATAAAGTATGATAAAGATTTAATGCTTTATTGAAACAATGCCCTCATCATGGTCTGGAAAAGTGGCTTGTTATCCATATATTCTATAATGGGATATCTTTCGTGAATAAGACTCAGTTGGATCTAGCCGTAGGAGGTTTTCTGATGAATAAAACTTTGAACGATTTGATTGATCGAGTAGAACTAAACCTACATGACTGGACAACTAAAAATAGGAAGATATCTCCTCTAAAAATTCTAGAAAGGCAAACCATGGATATTGAATTCAAGGCTAAACAAGAGTTGTTGCAATCGTTAGGAAATTTTGAGAACCTAATCGAAAGTGTCATCAAGTCATAGAATGAAAAGTTCAAGTAGTTAGATGATAAGATAGAGAAATTATCCTCATGATATATTGAATCTCCATCTTGAGTTCCAGGTAAGTCCTCTCCCTTAACTAAAATAAATTTTAATGAACAGTGTGATGTTATCGCATTGAGGAGTGATAAGAATCTTGAAGAATTACTAGTAAAAGATAAGAATGTCAAAGAAGGAGCAGAGAGTGGGAAACAGTATTCCCAAGAAAAATCAGACATCACCACTCCGGTAAGAGTGTATAAACCCCCTATGCCATTTCCTCAACAATTGGGCAAAATAAGACTTGATGAGTCATTTGGGAAGTTTCTTGAGGTGATCAATGTCTTTTGTTGAAGCACTCCAACAAATGTCTACCTATCCAAAGTTCTTAAAAGATATACTTTCTCATAAAAGAAAGGTGGAAGAGTATGAAATTGTGACACTATCCGAAGAGTGCAATGCATTGATCCTAAACTGATTAACACCAAAACTAAAGGACCCAGGTAGTTTTTCCTTTTTGTCTTTGGTAACACTATCCTTGATAGAGAATTTTGTGATCTTGGTGCTAACGCGAGTCTTGTGCCCCTTACTGTTTATAGAAAGTTGGGATTATATGATTTGAAACTAACAACATTGTCCTTGCAGCTTGCAGATCATTTAGTCTGATATCATTTGGGTATATTAGAGGATGTACCTATTAAAATTTGGAACTACATTGTGCCCATTGATTTTGTAGTATTGAAAATGAATGAGGATCCTAGGATCCCCCTAATTTTAGGAAGGCCATTCTTGGTAACAATTGAAGCCGTTATCGACGTCAAGAACCACAAACTCTCTTTAACAATTGGAAAAGAAAGAATTGATTTTGATTTGTTAAAAACCATTAAGCAACCAACTGATGGTGACATTTGCTACTGGGTGGATTTTCTACAACAAGCAGTGGAAGAAGAAGAACCTAAATGGACACCAAATGATCCTTTGGAAGCATTTATGATTAGTGAAAACATGGATACTTAAGATGATGAGGTCAAGGATTATGTATGCATTATGGATGAAGTCCCTTGCATGTCTCTAGAGTAAGAAAAGATTGAAGCACTAAAACAAGATCTACAAAGGGATGAAATCAAACCACCTTAGGTAGAACTCAAACCCCTTCCATCCAACCTCAGGTATGAATTCCTTGGACCAAATTCCATATATTATGTGATTGTCAATGCATTCTTGAACTATTCTGAAACTGAAAAGTTGCTTAGAGAGCTAAGTTTGCATATGAGAGTCATAGGGTACACTATTAATGACATTGAAGGTATTATCCCTTCTTTGTGTATTAAATAAAGAAACTAGAAAATACCATTTCCCCTCCCTTTAATTGACCAAATGCTTGAGAGGTTAGCTAAACATTCACATTTTTGCTACCTAGATGGATATTAAGGATTCTACCAAATATCCATACATCCTCACAATCAAGAAAAGACAACCTTTACATGCCCATACAGAACCTTTGCGTATAGAAGAATGTCCTTTGGTCTTTGCAATGCTCCTGCTACTTTTCAGCATTTTATGATGGCATTTTTTTTCAAATTTGATTAAGGATATAATGGAATTTTTATGGATGATTTTTCGGTGTACTGAACGAATTTTGATTCATGTTTGGAAAATCTTTCTAGAGTATTGCAAAGGTGTGAAGAAGTAAACTTAGCCTTGAATTGGGAAAAATGTATTTTATGGTAAAGGAAGGAATTGTCATGGGTCACATGATTTATGAGTGAGGAATCAAAGTAGACAAGGCTAAGGTAGAAGTAATTTAAAAAACTACCATCACCAATAAATGTGAAGGGAATTAGGAGATTTTTTAGGGCATGCAAGATTTTATCAGCGCTTCATTAAAGACTTCTCTAAAATTGCAAAACCATTGACTAATTTGTTAATGAAAGATGTTGAATTCGAGTTTAACTAGAATTGTTTAGATGCCTTTTATAGGATTAAGAGGGTCTTGGTGACCGCCCCTATAATGCAAGCATTGAATTGGAATCTTCCTTTTTGAAATCATGTGTGATGCAAGTGATTGTGTTGTTGGAGCCATATTGGGACAGAGGAAAGACAAAAAGGTGCATGCCATTCATTATGCTAGTAAAACTTTGGATGATTCTCAGATCAACTATGCCACTACTAAAAAGAAATTATTAGTAGTGTTTTTTGTATTTAATAAATTTAGATCATACTTAGTTAGATCAAAGGTGATTGTGTATACAGATCATGCAGCTATCCGATATCTCCTGAGTAAGAAAGAAGCTAAATCACAACTCATCTAATGGATCTTATTGCTTCAGGAATTTGATTTGGAAATCAGGGATAAAAGGGTAAGAAAATGTTGTTACGAAACATTTTTCAAGGATCTATCATGACATGCAAGAAAGTGATGATGGAAAACTACCAATTAATGACTTTTCTAGATGAACATCTCTTAGCCATCAATAATTTGGGTGTTCCGTGGTGTGCATATTTTGTGAATTATCTAGCTTGTGGAATTTTGCCATCAGATCTCACCTATCATCAAAAAAAGAAGTTCCTTACAGAAAATGTGTCGATACAATTTATCAAAGATGTGTACCCGATGACGAGACTAGGAATATCCTATATCACTAGCATTCTTCAAGTTATGGAGGTATTATGGGAGCTACAAAGATTGCATCCAAAATTTTGTAAGCTGGATTTTATTGGCCCCACTTATTCAAGGATGCTCAAGAATATGTGTTAGTTCGTGATCGTTGTCAAAAGATAGGAGATATCTCTAGAAGATATGAGATGCCTTTAAACAACATCCTTGAGGTTGAGCTCTTTGATGTTTGGGGAATTAATTTTATGGGACCATTTTCTTCTTCCAGCAACAATCATTACATCTTAGTGGTAGTTGATTATGTCTCAAAATGGGTAGAAGTCATAGCGTCTCCAACTTGTGATGCTAAGACGGTCATAAAATTGTTCAAGAAGGTTTTTTTTTCCAGATTTGGAGTTCCTAAAGTGGTCATTAGCGACGGAGGTTCTCACTTCATTGAAAGACAATTCAATAATTTACTCAAGAAATATGGAGTGAACCATAAAATTATAATGCTTTATCATCTGCAGACTAGTGGGCAAGTAGAAATTTCAAAAAGAGAAATAAAGAGCATACTAGAGAAGACAATGTCAACTTCAGGAAAAGATTGGTCTAAAAAATTAGATGATGCTCTATGGGCATATCGTACAGCTTATAAAACCCCAATTGGAATGACACTATTTTGATTAATCTATGGTAAACCTTGTCATCTTCCAGTAGAATTAGAGCATAAGGTTTATTGGGAAATTCAATGACTAAACTTTGATTTAAAAACAACCGGAGAAAAGAGAAAGCTCCAATTGAATGAACTAGATGAACTAAAGATAGATGCTTATGAGCATGCAAAGTCTTACAAGGAAAGAACGAAACAGTGGCATGATAAGCATATTCTATGAAGGGAATTTAATGAAGGAGATTTTGTGTTGTTATTTAATTCAAGACTAAGGCTTTTTCTAGGAAAACTAAAATCACGGTGGACGGGACCTTACAAAATTTAGAAGGTATATCCATATGAGGTAGTGGATATCTGGAGCAAGGAATCGGGGAATTTTAAAGGGAATGGGCAAAGATTGAAGAAGAAGAACAACAAGACTTTCTCGAGCTAGATGCTTCGGACTAAAATAGATAATGATTGTGTAAGTAACTTACCCTTAGTTAACTGTATTGCCTTTTGCTTAATAATTTTCATTAGGACAATGAAGTGTCTAAGTTTGGGGTGAAATGTTATTATGTACATAATTTAGCGCAGTTTGTCATTTGTTTTAGTTTGAACTTCGTTAGTTTTTTTTCATTCCTTTATGCACAATAAAAATTTTCTTTTTCAGGCTTCCTTTAATGCTTTCATTCATTCATGCATTGTGTTATTTGTTTGTCCTTATAGCAAGATGCAAGCATGCTGATTCTAGACATTTTGTTTGTTTGTGTGATAAGAATGCTAGTATGCTGAGTGATCTACCTTTTCCTATCCATATTAGCATGAAGTGAGCAATATTTTTATTGAAAGAGTTTGAGTGTTGGTCTAGTCTTAGGATCTCTTTACACTATTCTTATATTTGAATGTAGATAAATCTGAAAATAGTCATGATTCATAGATCTGGACTAGTACTTTTGTTTCCTAGGTGACTCCTTAACTACATTTTGGTTACTGGAATAAACTCGAATCATGATACTCATTGAGAAAAATCAAAATCCCGCAAAGAAAATGATTGAAAAAATTATGCTCAAGTGTTTCTCTTTTCAAGCACTTTGCGAAAAAAGGGGAAAATAAGATGGGATAAAAAAAATAGTTGTCATGAGTGAAAACTAACAAGTTACCCCTTAAGGACAGAGTTAAGTTACTCAAAAAATAACTATTATATTTTTCTTGATACTGAGCTGTCCTTTGAGACCTTATGTAGTTGAGAAGGAAGAACCTTGTGTGTGGCAAGTAAGTGCCTATCGCTGACAGTTCAGTTCCTATCGCTGACAGTATTAGGAACATGGTTAGATGATAACTTGACTAGACTTGGAGATTGACACTTGAAGGGATTAAGCCACTCTTTACACTGAACACAGAGAACTTCCACTTAAGCCTCATTCAAATAATTTTGTCATCTTGCCAATTAGTGAAACTATAGGATATAATTAGATTGATTCACTAGCGATTATGATGCATCTTTTACACATATAAATCTAGATTGTAGGTTGGGCCTTTTGGGCACGACCATGCTTTTCATTAGCAGGTTGAGATGCAGAGAATGACATGACCGTTTGAAATTCCACACGGTCGTGCTTTTTACTACAGAAAATGGTTTTAGCGACATGGATTTCACACGATCGTGCCTTTTTGGCAAGGTCGTGTTTTTGACCATTGAGAAGTAGCTCTAGTAAAGACATAACCATGTCAAATTCACATGGGCGTGCTCTTTCCCAGATGCGCCAAAGACACAACCGTGTCAAATTCCACACGACCGTGTCGCGATAAAAAAAAAGACACTGGAAAAGCATAGTGAACCATTTTAAGGATTCTGGAGGTCTATAAAAGGCCCAGAAGACTCCCTAATCTGGGAGGAGGGGTTTTCCCTTTCTAGGGAACCCTAAAGGAGCCATTTCCAGAGTCACTATGACGATCTGTCCACCATTGAAGCTCGGGAACACCTCCAAGACGTTGGAACTAGGTGGATAAGCATCTTCTTCTTCTCCTTCTTTCAGATTCGAGTTGTAAGAGGTTTAACTCATTATTTCTTGGTTGTATTTCCTTCTCTATGGAGTAGATTCTCGGATTCTAGGATTAAGAAGTAGCTATGATGTAATTGTTGACATTGTTCTTAAGTATTTGTTGTTTTCCCTATTGAATGACATGTTTATTTCTTGTTCCTATTTGCTATGTTAATTGTGAGTGTTTAGGACATGTGGAATTAGTCTCTTGTAGAGGGGATAATCTAGATGTACTGTGGAGCCATAGTGATAGGGCATATCTCGTAATGCGGACATTCTAGTATTATCATCTTGAATGTAGGCTAAATTTCCCATGAAGGGAAAATTATCTTAAGGTTTAATGAATTTACCCCAATTTGGTATCATAGAGTATAGGTGGTAGTCTACATTAACTGTGGAGCCCTAGTGATAGGGGGTATTCCGCAAAGTAGACTTCTAGGACTATCCTTTTACATCGATGCACCAAATTTGGATAGATACTCCGATACAATTCTCCCAACTCTATATTAGTAATTTGGATAGGATACCTTACATGCAAATGAACATAGAGGTAGGGAGGTAACAATACTTAGGACGTCAACAAGCATTGTAGCGAAATCAAAATCCTAAGATCGTTCACCAATCCAGATTTTCTTCTCAACCATTCACTAGCTCACAATCTCTCTTGGCTTCCCTAGACTCTCTCTCTCTCTCACTCAATTCTCTATTGCTCTTGCAAACATACTGATTTTTATTGTCTAAATAATCATCCTTGCGAAACCAAACAGTGTTTAATCACAATCCTCATTGATCAATTTCTTTTTATTACTTGACGACAATCGTGCACTTGCGGTTTCAATGCATCATGAAGCTACTTTTGAATTTGAGACTTTGACATACGAGTGTGATTCTATAATTCAATTACTCAAGGATCCAAAAGAGTCTACCTTAGTCACTTCCGAAGTCGTAATCAAAATTATGAATCACGAACTCCCTTTAACGATTAGTGAAGGTAAAATTTCATTTGATTTATCTTGAAAGTGGATTAGATCATGCCTAGATCCAAGCGCCTGGAAGGGATCCAGGCGCCTGGATAGATTAATAAAAGAGGCTTTGACCAGCAGCTTCGGCACATTAAATCCATCATTTCTTCCAAGTGTTCCATGTTGTGTGTAGATTATGCATGTTTTTAAGCATCATTTAGCATATATATTGTTGCATTTTATGAGCATGATTTGTATTCGCACACCCTATTTCTATGTGCTTTTGTTACTTTCACTCTTTTGGTTCGGAGAACTGCTCTTTGTTTGTTTTGATTGACAGGACGCAATTTGGAGCAAAAATAGAGCAATATCGACATTAGAGCAAGCTTGAAGTGGATTTAACCAAGCATGTTCATGCCTCAAAACCATGGTCATGCCTTCTCTAGCATCAATCATGGCATGGACGTGCTAAGTTAGTGGCTTATCTAGTATCAATCACGGCATGGCCATGCTTCTCAAGCACGGTCGTGCCTTCCCATCGACCTCTCCAAGCTATCTAGCAAGACACATGGACAAGCCATGCCCTTGAGGCATGGTCGAGCCATTTTTAAAAGCTCCACTTAGCACTTTCAGAGACTCCCACGACCAGGCCGTGCCAAAAGGCACGGTCGTGCTTCTTCCAACCATGCCACCAGTAGAATCCAGAAGACCCCACGGTTGGGCCATGCTGAATGGCACAGTCGTGTCTTTTCAGGAGCCTTCCTAAAAAATTCAAGAAGCCTTCATGACTCATTTGTGCCCCAAGGCACGGCTGTGCCTTTTTTCGCAGCTAAAGGCAGAACATCCCATGGCTCGTCCATGTCGAATTCTAGATAGCCTAAGGACCAAAAGTAAAAAGGTCGTAACTTTTTGGACTATTGAAGACACAGGCTGAATCAACTACCAAAATGTATGATAACTTGGAGATCTACAACTTTTCTTTAGAGTGAAAAAGAAAAAATCATGGTCTAGATGTGCTAAAAGGCATGACCATGCCTACCAGGCATGGTCGTGTCGCATCCTCCGCCTAGACTACAGACCAAACTTTAAACCACTATAACTTTCGGGTTTGTTAGAGTTTTAAGGAGTTCAATATATCAAATTGAAGATAATTTCAAGAGATACAACTTTGGTTCAGAGTCCAACCTGCGATAAAGTAGTCTAAGGGGTGAAAAACTAGGTTTGACATAGCCTAACAAATCTGACAGATCTGGACAGTTTGGGGGAGGTATAAAAGGGTCAAGCTAACCCTTGCTTGACCCATATTTGGTTTGGGGATTCTCCCCCTTCATTGGGAGAGGGTTCTTCCCTTAGGGGGAAATCCAAGAGCGACCATCTCCATCCATCTTGATGATCCGTCCATCTCCAGAGCAAGGAGACTCTCCTAAAGACACCGACATCGCATTGATAAGCATTCTCTTCTCTCTATTTTATGTATTGAGTTGTAGATTGTTATTTTCATTGTCTCTTGGGTGTATTTCCTTTGCTATGGAGTATTCCTATGAATTGTAGGATGTAGGAAGTAATTATAATGTGATGTTGATGTATGAACTATGGATATGTCAATTTCCTTATTCTATGAAGTGCTTATAACTTGTTCTATGTGTGTTGTGCCTAGTATGTGTTTGATGTAATGTGTGTGTGGTGAATGCACGTGGATATGAAGGATTGGTCACCATGTAAGAGGGATGCTTTGGATTATATGACCGGGTAGCCCTTAGTAATAGAGGGTACCTTTAACCAGACTTTCTAGAGTCATCACCTTGAAATGGGGCCAATTCTACATAAGGGATTAGCTAATTAGAGTTTATTGGGTTTTCACCATTTCAATGTTAGGAAGTGATTTGTGTAATCTAGATTGTATGACCAGGGAGCCCTTAGTGAAAGGGAATAGTCCTTTAACCAAACTTTTTATATTACCTCTTCTACTTAATAACATTGGAAGAAAAATGGTGTAAGCACTCTGGTGTGATTTTCGCGGGGTCAAACTAGTAATTTGGTTAGGATCTCTACAAGATTATAAATATGAAGTGTAAGGAGATGAACATGTACTAGGGACATTAACTAGTATCATAGTAAAATCAAAATTCTAGAATCATTCCTCCAATTCTAATTTCTCCATTTGACCACTTGCCTTCCCTTGACCAACTCTCTCTAGTGCTCAGCTCTCTCTCTCTCTCTTCCTCTCTTAAGCTCTCCCTTTCAAGCTCTCATTCATGATTAATCAAACTTCGATTGTCTAGATAACTTCCTTTACGAACCTGACTAGTGCTTAATCAACAGTCCTTGTGGATCGATATTTTTAATACTTGACGACTTTATCGTGTACTTGCAGTGAGACAACAAGTTTTTGGCGCCATTGCCTCGGACTATTTTTGATTAACATTTGTTGACTAAAAATTTAGTTACTCTAGACTCTTTTTTTTTTGTTAATAAATTCTTCATTTTTCTTTCTTTCTATTTCAATTCTGCATTCTTATTTTTCTAATAATTCTGTTTTGTAGGTGATCCAAAAACCTACTAATTTTTTTTTACAAGACATGATGAGATCCGACATAGCAAATATGCCTTTGAGAGAATTTTTCACACCCATATCTATAAGAGAGAGTACTCCTATTGTGCAACCTCATATCGATGCTCACAATTTTCAACTAAACCTAACATTAATTTCCATGATACAAAGTCACAAGTTTGGAGGAGCAAATTCAGAAAACCCTTATTTACACCTTGATATATTCCTAGACTATTACAATATGGTGAACTGTGAAGGAGTATCTGCTAATGATATTCGGTTGATGGCATTTCCTTTCAGTATCAAAGATAAAGCAAGGACTTGGTTGAATTCTCTCCCTCCACAAAGCAAAATAAACCGGGAACAACTTGAGCAACAGTTTCTAAATCATTTTTTCCCTCCAAGTAGGATGACGTATATGAGGAATAGAATCACAAGCTTTGCTCAAGAAGATGAAGAATCACTATTTGAAGCATGAGATAGGTTTAAGAGTTTATTGCAGCAATGTCCTCATCATGGTTTGGAAGAATGACTGATTTTGCATATATTCTATATGGGGATTTCTTTTTCATGTAAGACATTATTAGATTCAACTGCAGGAGGGTCTTTGATGAATAAAAGTTTGAATGAAGCATACGACTTAATTGATTGAGTGACATTGAACCTCAATAAGTGGTCAGATGAAAATTAGACTACATCTTCCCTAAGAATCCAAGAAGTACGAGCCATTGATGCAAATTTGAATGCTAATCAAGAGTTATTTTAGTTGCTTGGGAATTTTAAGAACTCGATAAAGAATGTTATCAAGCTACAAAATGAGGGTTCAATCAGTTAGATCCCAAGATTGAGAGATTGACTCCATAATTCATTAGACCTTCGCAACAATTCTCGGAATCTCAGGAGAAATCTATTTGCTATGACAAATCTGAGCCACAACTTGACAAGCCTTCACCATGATCAACAAAGGAATTAGAAAAAGTCAACCCACCCACAACTCCAACAAGGGTTTATAAACCACCAATACTGTTTTCTAAGCGATTAGTTCATGTGCCTCAAGCTAACAATGATGTTGGACTTAGCCCAATGCATCCACAGATAACTTATATACTACCAATCCCCTTTCCACAAAGGCTAGTGAAAGCCAAGAAATATGAAGAATTTGAAAAATTCTATGATGATGATGTGGTGGTGTGAAAATATATGGATGTAGCTACTGAGGTTACAAGTGTTATAATGTTGTGGATTCTTTTGATGATGATGTTGATGTAGTGGCTTGTAAATTTTTTGATTTACTTATTGGGGTTATAGGTTTTTATAGTGATATAGAATTTTTTGATGATGATTGTGATGAGGATGATCAGTTTAAGATTGCCAATCAAGTTGTTGATTCTCCTGAAGTAGATGTTGATGTTAGTGTACTATTCACTACTTATGATGGTGTTGTGAATGAAAGTGTAGGAACTTAAGCGATGGAAGCAGTTGTTAGGACCGAAGGAATTTAGATATCTTCATAATGGTATGATATTGTCCACTTTGGGTCTAAGCCCTCATGGATTTGGTTTTGGGCTCTACTCAAAAGGCGTCATATCAATGGAGATATCTTTCCTTTATAAGCCCATGATCTTTCCCATGTGTTTTCAATGTGAGACTTTGTTTGCAACCTTGCAACCCCAACATGAGGAACATGGTTAGATGATGACTTAACTAGTCTTGGAGATTGACACTTAAAAAGGTTAAGTCACTCATCGCACTAAGCATGAAGAACTTTTACTTAGGACACACTCAAACAATTGTGTATCTTACTCATTAGTGAAACTATATGATAGGATTATAATGATTCACTAGGGATTATGACGCGGTATTTACACATATGAATCTAGATTGCAGGTTTTACTTAAGGACAAGAAAAGGTTTAAGTTTGAAGGTGTGATGTGAGTAGATTATATATGCTTTTAGACATTATTTGTGCACATATACTTATATTTGATTGAGTATGATTTACATTATCGCATCTTATTTCATTATATTATCATGCTTGTACTCCTTTAGTTCGGAGATTTTCTCTCTTCATATTTTGATTGACATGATGCAATTTGGAGCAAAAATGGACATTGAAGCAAGCTTTGGAAGCAATTGATATGCGTAGATTATATATGCTTTTAAATATTCTTTGATGCACATCTACTTGTATTTCATGAGTATGATATATGTTATCGCATCCTATCTCATTATTTTATCAGCATAATTATCCTATTTCGTTCAGAGATATGCTCTTTCTTGATTTTCATTAATAGGACACATTTTGGAGCAAAACAGAGCTTAAACGAAGAACTGAGCATAAAGAAGAGCAAAAAACAGAGCAAAAAATAGAGTAGGAAGCAGAGTAGCCAGAGCCAAGGCCATGGACGTGCCCAGAGGCACGACCATGTGAGCTTCCTAGGAGACCTCAGACAGGGGTCTTGGCCAAAAGGCACAACCATGCCTTGCCTCTAGTGTTTCCTCAACACACAGCCATGTCATCTAGGCACGACCGTGCCTTTTCCTCAAATAGGGGTCGTGCCTTATAGGCATGGCCGTGCCTCCAGACAAAAAAAAACCCAGACCCTGGCCGTGCCTTCAAGGCATGGTCGTGTGCCGTGGAGGCAGGGCCCATGCCCTAACACTATAAAAGTGGATTCCCCCGCCCCCCCTTTTTGAGAAATCTTTGGTTTGGGGTTCATCCCCTCTCCTTGGAGAAGGGTTCTCCCCTTAGGTAGAAATCCTAGAGCTACCATCTTCATCCTCCTCGATGATATGTCCACCTCCAGAGTAAGAGAATACCTCTAACGATGCCATACTTCATGGATAAGCATTTTCTTCTCTCTATTTTCATGTATTAGTTGTAGTTTGCTATTTTCTTCGTCTCTTGGTTTTATTCCCTTGCAATAGAGTAGATTCTCTAATTTCTAGGATGTAGGGAGTAATTATGATGTATGATTGATGTATGAACTATGTATAAGCCCATTTCCTTGTTTAATGAAGTATTTATGACTTGTTTTATGTTTATTGTGCCTACTACATGTTTGACGAAATATGTGTGTGAAGAATGCATATAGAAGTAAGGGATTTGCCTCTATGTTGAGGTTTCTACTAGACTGGATAATTTAGAGATCCTTAGTGACAAAGGATACTCATTCAATCGAACTTACTATGCCCTCAGTGACAAAGGGCATCGATACTTACCCATTTTCTATGGTCAAAAGACCATGACATAGGGGCTCCTTGCCAGGACATTCTAATGGTATTCAATTCTAGAAATCTAATTAGAATCCCTATAAGAATGTAAGCATGGAGAATAAGGCGATGAATATGCATTAGGAAATTAACTAGCATCATAATTAAACCGAAACCCTAGAACCATTCTCCCCATAGCCAACTTCTCAACCTTCTCTCTCAAGACTCTCTCTCTCTCCCTCTTTCTCTCTTCTCAAACTCTAGTTCGTGACTTCCAACTAACTTCGATTGTCTAGATAACTTTTAAGCAATTTAGTTACTCTAGACCTTTTTCTTTTTGTTAATAAATTCTATATTTTCTTTCTTGTTTTTAATTCTGCATTTATTGTTTTGATTTTCACTACTACATGTCTATCCTGTTCTGACTATTATCTTTCTAATGGACATGTTCTCCTTGAACGCAAAGATGGATGCTCTAATTTAAAGGTTCGACCAAATTAATATTATGAATTCCACTAATATTTATTGTGAAATTTATTGTGCAACAGATCATGTAAACGATAAATGCCCAAGACTATTTTACCGTTCACATAGAATACATGAAAAAAATGGGGTGTCTTCCCCAATTACAATCAGTGTCTGGAATGTTATTATTGCGAGGCTTGTGAGGAAACAAGTCATACAATCAACAACTACATTAGAATACACAATTTGGAAACATCATTAGACAATCTCAGTAAAAAGATCGATGTAATGGCCTCATCATATTCGCACACTCAAAGACTTCAAAATTTTTTTAGTCACAATCAGGGATTAGGCAACTATGGGCATGCTATGGAAGCTCAGTCTTCATCCCAGATGCAAAGGATAATGAAAATGGCAAAAAACATCCAAGCCTCACAAGCTCAGATGCATAAGGATATCAAGCAAATGAATGCTAAGTGCATTAACATGGACTCATTATGCACTAGAATGACATCTAGACT
>JBBUKS010000059.1:3415583-3427584 GCA_038050645.1 Hedychium gardnerianum | reverse complement strand
TTATCATGCTTGATTAATAGGATTAATCATGCATTGATGAGGAATACCAAAAGCCTAAAAACCCTTGGTATTCATGGTATGAGTATAAAAGAGTTTTCTCTTGCAAAACCCTTTTGTGGTGTTTATTCCTCAAGTATCATATAGATGATCTTTATTATCGCTGGGAGATCTTCTCTGCCTGTCCTACATCACAGGGAGGGTTTTCCGCACTTTTGATTCAATACACTTTATTTCATTTTGTTTTCTGCTTCATGTTGTAATAAGTGAACTATGTTGTCGATTTGGATTCCCATTTGGTGTTGTGTTTTGAACATTTTGTTATGAGGTTAAGCCGTGCTGACACGGATCGTATGCTATTTGCATTTGGTTTTTGTTTAGTTGTATTTAGACTTGATTATTTGAATATTATTATCTGCATGTGTTTTTGGCTTGTGTAAGTCGTGTGGACTTATACCAAGTTGTTTCAATCATATTGTCACTAGGAGGTACCGTCCGTTTCGTCGGACAAGTATACCTCTGGGGTGTGATAATTTATTGGTATCAGAGTCATAGGTTTGCGATAGCCTATTTTTGTGTTTCAGATTTCATGATTTATTTTTCTCGATGTGACTTTTTGAGTTTTGGGACAAGGAAATGACAGGACATCTCCGACTATAAGATGTAAGTTGTTTATTAGTAGTGTAATTTGTTGTAAATTCTTACCTAGCTGTCTGTATCAGGTATGACTCATGGTGGGTCAGCTATTATGCATAGACGTGACCTAGGTCGACCTCGGAGATGATCAGTTGAGTCGACGAAACCTGAATCTAACGTCAGAGGGGTAAATTTTTTCGGAGTTCCGACCGATGCTGAGTCAGATAGTAAATGTCAGACCCCTAGAGGAGATCAGGGAGGCCAGTCTAAGGAGGTGCCACCTACAATACCAGCCCAAACTACTACCAGTTGGGTGATTGATAGAACACGGATACCAGCCATAGCACAGTCAGTTAAGGATCATTTTACTTTATTTCATGGAGGTTCCGACCCTTGGGTCACACGTGCCTGGTTGGATAACCTAGGAGACACATTTGAGTACATGAGTTGCATAGAGGAAGAAAAAACTAAATTGGTTGCATACCATCTTTGAGACCCAGTTATCACTTGGTGGAAGATGCAAAAGATGATTCTCGGTGATCAGCCTGTCACTTGGGCTTTATTTCGAGATGCTTTCGAGAGGCAGTACTATCCCGCTACTTTATGCATTATGCGTTGCCATGAATTCTTGAATCTCAAGTAGGGAGATCATATAGTAATGGAGTATGATGCTGAATTTAACCACCTTGCCGAGTTTTGCCCTCAGCTTATAGCATGGGACTATGATAGGATGTTCTAGTTTACCCAGGCCTTGCAGTGTATATTCGGATTAGGATGTCAGGTTCATTAGCCAATTCATACCGAGAAGCATTGGATCGAGCTTTGATGATAGAGATGATCTAGCAGTAGATATCTTGAGAGAAAGGGAATGATAGACAAACTTCTCAGAGTAAATCTCAGAATCAGAAGCAGCAGGTTTCTGGGTAGAAAAGGGAGAATAAGAGTCAGGGCTCACGGGCTACTACTAGAGAATCTTCATGACCGTAGAAGACCGACCGTTCTACAACAGGATTTTCTCATTCTTTTTCGCAGAGTCAGAAAAATGATGCCAGTACAATTCAATGTTTCTAGTGTGGCTCCAAAATCATAGTAAATCAGAGTGCCCTCTCGACCAAGCTATATGCTTCTACTTTAAGCTCTTAGTTGGAGGCTACTGGTGTTGTGCCTACGGGGGGCCGATTTGCTCAGTCCCGACCTTAGAGAGGAGCTCAAAGGACCAATAATCTACACGACAGCAGCATATGTCACCCCCTCAGGCATAGATATATTTTATTTAGGGACTGCTACACCTTCTATAGGATTAAAAAGAGCACTAGAGGGGGGGGGGGTTAATAGCATGTGTCACTTTTTCACGTTTTTCAAAATCTCGAGTACATAGTGGAATTAATAATAAATTATACTAAGACTTTCTTTTTACTTGGTTCATCGCCCGACGATGGCTAGTCCAAGGCCCGCACCTGTATGAGTGCTTTCGATGGACAATTCACTATAAGCTCGGCGAATACAAAGATATTGAATACAAAGTGCATATAAAACTAAATATACCGACAACTTGAAGAAATGAAGTAAGCTTGAAAGTCAGTTGTCGGAGTAGCATTTTGACGTTGTAGAGCGGGTTTCGGAGCAGCACACAAGTATGAAAGTTGTCCAGTGAGTTCTTCTCAAGGTGCTAGTCGAACCCTTCTTTTATAGGTTCATCCAGGCGCCTCTATTGGGCTGAATCTGATCTTGATCCAAACTCATTGCAGCTTATCCTCTTCCAGGCGCCTCAATCCCTTTGAGGCGCCTGGATCGCTGACGTGTTGATTTCGTGTCACAGCATGACCTGGTTGACCTTATCTCATCCCAAGCGCCTCAATCCCTTTGAGGCGCCTGGATGCTGACGTGTGTCGACCAATCGACGGATGCCACCTCACCCTATCGTGCGCCGAGATGATTGAGGCGCCTCAATCCCTGTAAGGCACCTGGTTCGTCTTGAGGCGCCTGGATACCTTCCAGGCACATAGATCAGTAATTTCCAAGCTTTAGATTCTGCATTATAGAGTTAGCATATACAAGATATAATATAAATGCAATATGTAAGGTTGACAGTTGTCCAATTCTGACTTTTGGGTTTCCCTTGAAACCCTTGGTCAAACAGACGCCTACTGTTCCCTCAACAGGGAACACGTCCTCACCTACTCCTCATAGGAGAGTTTACCTGTTGCCAAACATCTGGACCTTAAGACTATTTGGACTTTCTCTCAACATCCAGGACTTTTCGCTAGACGTCCGATCCTCAACCCGCCTAGACTTCTGCTTGGTGTCCTCGACCCCCAGGGCGTTCCACCTAGTGTTCTTGACCCCTAGGACTTGTGCCCAATGTCCTCGATCTGCCAAGACTTTTGACCAGTCCCCCGGACTAGGACTTCGTTGCCTAATCTCCTTGATCAGGACTTCTTGCCTAGTCCAACGGACCAGGACTTCATTGTCTAGCCTCAACTAGGACTTTTACCTTGCCTAAGTTCCCTTAGGACTTTATGTTTGAACTTCCTGCACACTTAGTCAGATTCATTAGATAACAATAAACCTTAACTTTGAACCTTTGTCATCTATCAAAACATAGGTTTGATTAGCTAATGCTTCCAACACCAACATATAAAACTACATGAAGTCTCATGGCAGGTCATATCCGATGAACTAGTTACCCTTAACCAGCATCCATATGTTAACTCTCAACATCTCAATGTTTCTAGCCAAAAAGGATTGGCTGCTTGGTTAAACCAAGGAATCTAACATATGCTAGTCTTATAGAATCGATGATGTACAGTCTTATCAATTCATCGACTAGGGAATATTTTAATACGTACATAATTACATATGAAGAGATATCCACTAATTGTGATCCAATCACAATTTCTCTTATGTCATGCATTGTATTGTGGACTTCATTAATTGATTTTAAGATCTAATCAGATACATCGAGAATGTACACTCAAATAGTGATTGACGTTAAGAGTCATAAGCTCTCATTGGTAGTAGGTGAGGATAGAGTAGAATTTTGATTTATCAAAGACCTCTGATTCTTTTGATGTTAAAAGTTTGTGTTGTAGGTTGGAAGGAGTCCAATCGGAGAAGAAGAAGCATCACCCTGATGACCGATCGTCGGATGTAGCACCAAGTCCGATGAGTCAAGAAAAGAAGCCCAAAACCAAGAAGGACAGATACATCATCTCGGCAAAGGCCAAGATTAAGGAAGGGCAAGAAATTTCACCTCGCCATGGTGGAGGGGAACACTGAAGGCAAAAGCTCCCAGTTGAGCCAAGACAGGGGTCGAGCTTGCGACCTTAAACGAGCGCTTCTTGGGAGGCAACCCAAGGATTTACTTTCTTATTTTAGTTTTTGTTTTGAATTTCTTGATTTTGAAGTTTATGTGAGTCTTCTTTTGGCATATTTCAGGGCTATAAACCTACATGAGCTAGCTGTGAAGCTTACCACGGGCATGGAAGGTATATTGAAGAACTTTTGA
Source organism: Hedychium gardnerianum (assembly GCA_038050645.1). Lineage (NCBI taxonomy): Eukaryota > Viridiplantae > Streptophyta > Magnoliopsida > Zingiberales > Zingiberaceae > Hedychium > Hedychium gardnerianum. The sequence continues at coordinate 3,423,443 of JBBUKS010000059.1, read as the reverse complement.
AGGCAGGTCATGCCCAAAAGGCACGACCATGCCTCATCTGCACCAAGGGACAGAATGGATCACGGCATGGTTGTGTCTTTTGACACGACCGTGCCACTTCGCAAGCAACATCCCACAACTCTCATGGTAGGGGCATGCCTCTCAGGCATGACAGTGTCTCTTTTGAAGTTGGCTCCTAAAGCAATCACAGCAGGGTCATGCCTCTTAGACACGGTCGTGCCTCTTTTGAACTAATTTCTAGATGAAGCCACGGCATGACCATGTCTTTTGACATGGTTGTGCATGTTTTGAAAGGACTTCCAGAGCCAGCCACAACATGGTCATGTCCTTTGATACTATTGTGCCAATTTTGGAGCAGAAGACAACAACAACCATGGATAGGTCGTGTCTTACTTGACACAGTCGTGTTAATAAAAAAACAATAATGAAAAAATGAACACGATCGTGCCATTTTTGACACGGTCGTGTGAAAAAACAATTCGCAGATAGATCGTGCCACGGTGTGGTCGTGTCTTTTGACATGGCCATGTAGCATGGAATTGAGAGATAAATGCCCTAGATCTTGCCATGTCTCTCATTCACGCGGTCATGAACAGCTCCAATTCCCTTCTTCTCTTTTCTCTCAAGATCCCTCTCTTCCACGGCAAGATCCTAGCTTCCTTCTTCTTCATTTCTTCTCAAACCTCTCCAAGAAAGCTTCTTTTCCATCTCCCAACTCCCCTCCTCAATATTTCCCTCAAGATCTCTTCTCAATCTTGATCCGAATTGGATCCAAGATCTTCCCTCTTCCTTGATTTGTTCCCAAGATCTCAAGCAAGGATACTCTCTTCCCTTGCTTTCTCTTCCATCTCAAGCAACCAACACCTCTCCATAACTTAATTTCCTCTTCTCAATTCTCTCCTCTTCTAACAATCAATTACCTCGTTTGACTTGTGATTCTCTATTAAACAAGATGTTGAAGCGGTTCCACAAGAGCAGTGGATCTATCGGAGGAGACGATTATGGCAAAGGTAAAGGAAAATCCACCGATAAAGGAAAGCGTCAGGCATGCGACGAAGGTAATGAAAATCCTTATGGAATTATTTTTCGCAATGATGAGCAAAAGTCTCAATTTGATACTCTTGTTAAGTGTAAAATTGTGTGTACCCGTTACCTTGACTACACTATAGAAATCATAGAAATTATGGATGATGTGGATTGGATGATTAGTAACATAGGTTGGAATGATTTGATAAGTCTCCGTTATCCAACCTACCCTGGAATTACCCTAAAATTCCTAAGCTCAATAGAGACCTATTTTACTTCTGATAGCGATGATGAGGGGAAGATTAGTTTTCATTTAATGAATCATGCTTATGAATGGTCTCTTTATGACTTTAATAATTATTTTAGTTTGTCCGTTGAAGAGTCTCGTAAGTTTCATAGTCCTTTTAATAGTAATACATTTTGGAATGAGATTATAGATGTGGATAAACCCTCGTTCCAAGGCCTCATCTCTTCAGATTCTAGTTTTCTGTTACCTCCATCGTGTTATTAGCAAGACCATTTTTGGTAATGGTGATAGTGACGGTGTGGCTCAAAAAGTAAAGTTTTACTACTTATGGGCCATGTTGAATGAAGTCGGTTTTGATTTGGGATTCCATTTCCCTAATAACTTAGCAAGATTCGGTAAGGCATCTTCGGACACTATTGTGTTTGGCGGGTTGATTACACACATTGATGTACACTTGGGGTGCGAACTATTTGGTTTGGACATTACATATGGTAACTCTAAGATTGATCTTGATACTTGTTTGGCAATGAAGATGATTTGTCGGGAGGAGAGAGGTTATGATTTTATTAGGGAAAATGAACTCCCCCTTTTGTTACTTAACCCCGAGTGTACTACAATTCAAAATCCCACCAATTGAATCATTATGGATATTTCTCTCGGATATGCCCCCACTCTCGTGGTTCGACCAGAACCCTCTTCCTCTAGACATGAGCCGGGCTAGACACTCTTTTGCTTATGGAAATACGGGTCATTTTGGATTTGATTTTTCTGACTTCCATGCTTCTTTGAACACCCTTTATGAGGAGCATGCTGCCCACCAACACCTATTGGAAGAACATGTTATTATGTCTAAAGGATAGTTCCAAGAAGTACGGGATCATTTTAGGAGGATGGAGGAGTTCTAGGACTATGTTTCTGATTTCTTTGGTCGTCAGTACCGGGAGTGGGATAGAGAGGAGGAATTTAGACATTATTTAGAAGTGACAAGACAGTAGGTTGTTAGCCTTTATTAGTACCATGAGCATCTTGACAACTTGCCTCGTTTACCTAGATTTCCTCCTAGTCCTCCTCCACCTAGATGATTTTTCTATTCATTGGGATAATAAAATATCTAAGTCTTGGGGTTTGTACATATGTACATATGTTTGTTTGAGTTTGGTTTGCTTTTACTTGGTTTTATGTTTCATCTGTGGCATTTTTAGTGCATCAGTCTTCATATCATTGTTGGTTTGTCCTTATTGCAAGAATACTAGCACGCTTGTTCTAGATTTTCATGTTGTTGTGATTTATGATGCTAGTATGCTTAGTGATCTACGTTTTCTATCCGTGGTAGCATGATTTGAGTTATGTTTTTATTGGAAGAGTTTGAGGATTGACCTAGTTTTTCGGTCTCTCTTCACTTTGCCTAATTTTGATGGTAGATAATTTCGAAAATAGTCATGATTCATAGAACTGGACTAGTACTTGTGCTTCTAAGGTGATCTCTCAACTACATTTTGGTTACTGGATAAACTCAGATCATGTCAACTCATTTGAAAAAATCAAAGTGCCTATATTTGTCTAGTGCTACATCTTACAAGCATAATTTTTTTTAAAAAAAATGAATAAGGGATGTAAAAATAGTTGTCGCGAGTGGAAACTAACAAGTTACCCCCTTTAAGACTAAGTTAGGTTACTGGAGAAATAACTGTTATGTTTCTCTTGATTCTGAGCAATCCTTTGAGACCTTGTGTAGTTTGAGAGGGATGAACTATGCATGTGGCAGGTAAGTTCCTATCGTCGAAGGCATAAGAAATGCAGTTATATGACGACTTAACTAGGCTTGGAGATTGACACTTGAAAAAGTTAGGTTACTCATTGCACCGAGCACAGAGAACTTCTACTTAGGTCATTCTCAAATAATTTTTTTATCATGCTCATCAATGAAATTATATGATAGGATTGGACTAATTCACTAGGGATTATGATGCACCATTTTTCCACATGAATCTGGATTATAAGTTTTTTCTTGAGGACAAGTAAAGGTTTAAGTCTGGGGGTGTGATGTGTATAGATTATGTATATTTCTAGGCATTGTTTGTCATACATTTATTTGCATTTAATGAGCATGATTTACACTCTCACACTCTATTTTATTATTATGTGATTGCTTTTACTCGTTTGGTTTGGAGATCTACTCTTTTCATATTTTGATTGACAGGACGCAATTTGGAGCAAAAATGGAGCATAACAGACATTGGAGCAAGCTCGAAGAGAAATCAGCAAAGCATGACCATGCCTCCCAGGCACGGTCGTGCCTTCTTCAGCCAAAGAAAGGTCGTGCCACCCAGGCATGACCATGCTTATTGAACCGAACTCTCCAGGAAGCCACATGGCTCAACCGTGCCTCCCGATCGTGCCTTCTTTAGTAGAATCTCTAGCATTTTTAGTAAGACACGCAACCCAGTCGTGCCTCCTAGGTACAATCGTGCTTTTCTTAGCCGGGTCTCCATCATTTCCAGCAACCTTCATGGTTTAGCCGTGCCTTTTCCTAGAGCGAAAACAAGAACCCCCCACGGTTCGACCGTGCCCATGAGGCATGGTTGTGCCTTGCTTTAGTAGATTTGCTATGACACGGTCGTGCCTATGAGTCACGGCCACGTCGCATCAATTAGTCTCATGGGGGGGCCTATAAAAGGGAAGGATGATCCCCTTTTCAAGGGGGAGAGGGTTTTCCCTTCCAGGGAACCCACAAGGTCCAATTTCGAGATAGATTTCGACGATCCGTCCACCATCTAAGCTAGGATTTCATCCAAAGACACCGACAATGCATTGATAAGCATTCTCTTCTCCTCTCTTTCAGATTTGAGTTGTAGATTTCTATTTTCATGTCTTGTAGTTGTATTTCCTATGCTATGGAGTAGATTCTTTGGATTCTAAGATGTAGGGAGTATTTATGATGTGATGTTGATGTATAAACTATGGATTTTCCTATTTCCTTGTTCAATGAGATGTTTATAACTTTTTCTATTTGTGTTGTGCCTTGTTTGTATTTGATTAAATGTGTGTGTGGTGAATGCAATTTGATGTGAAGGATTGGTCAATATGTAGATGCTTTAGATTGTATGATCGGGGGGCCCTTAGTGACAGAGGGTATCCATTTAATCGGACTTTCTAGAGTCATCACCTTGAAATAGAGACCAATTCTCTACAAGGGATTAGCTAATTAGAGTTTAATGAATTTTCATTAATTTAATGTTAGGAAGCGACTTATGTAATGTAGACTGTATGATCGAGGCGTTGGATCAAGAAAAGTGCTAGAGGGGGTGAATAGTGTGCTTCATACATGTTTGAAAACATTCGTTAAACCCCGAGTCGTGCAACGGAAATAAAAACATACAAAGGAAACACAATGGTTTTACTTGGTTCGCAGCCTTGTAGCTACTACTCCAAGGCTCGTAGCCAAGTTGACTGTTTCAATGGGTAAACAATAATAATCTTCTGAAGGCTAGATTTTTTACAAATACGAGATTTGGTAACAAACCTAGCGACCCCTTAGAAAAGAAAGTACAAAGAAGGCGAGAGTAATTGAAGCAACAACCACACGTTACCAAAGTCTAGATTTGTTTATGCTTGTAACGGTGTGGTGTCATTGACACATCGTTGAGGCTTGAGCGCTGCAAAGTATCATCGTTTCGCAAGCATAATGGAGATCTTGAGGTGTTATAAGAATAGATGATGAAGGTTTGGTTCAAATCTTTCTTTTATAGACTGATCTAGTGCCTGCATCGGCTTGAGGGGCCTCCAGCGACCCTTATCTGATCTGATCCCATTGTTGTGATAAGTCTTCTAGTCCAAGTGCCTGGAAGTGATGGAGGCGCCTTGACGATCCATGTGCCTAGATGTGATAGAGGCACCTGGATCCCATTTTCCAGCTTACTTTATTAGTTAGCTTCTTGTATCATAGCGTTAGCATAATAGATATATAAATGAGTATGATTGACAGCTCTTCAAGCTGTCTAGTCTCAACCTTAGGTTTCCCATGAAACCTTAGGTTGGATCGACGCCTACTACTCTCTTTCCGAGAGCATGTCCTCACCACTCCACTCGGGAGAGTTTACTTGATGCCATGTTTGGTCCACCCGACCTACTTGACTTTTGCTCAACCTAACCTTAACCCTTGGGACTTTTCACTAGACCTTAGGCCCTCGACATGTCTAGACTTCCGCCTAGTATCCTTGACCCCCAGGACTTCCTACCCGATGTCCTCGATCTGCCAAGACTTCCTCCTGGTCCCTCCGACCAGGACTTCCTTGCCTAGCTGCAACTAGGACTTCTTTTTGTCTAGCATCAATTAGGACCACCCTGTAAGCTCAATCAACATGTTAGAAAATCACAAAACTTAACTTGAACCTATTGCCAAGATCAAAACTATAGGTTTGATTATATGATGCATCCTGCACCAACAATCTCCTCCTTTTTAATTATTGGTAATTTAGCTAAAGTTAAGTTAAAGTTAAAGTTAAAGTTAAAGCATAACAATTTAGAGAGTTAATAAATAACTAAGAATTTTAAATCATAAAAGATGAGAGAAATATGTTGGGAATACAATCAAAGTCTCACATTGGAAATACATAAAAAAAAAATCATGAGTTTATAAGGGAAATATATCTCTATTGGTATGAAACATTTTGGGTAGAGAACCCAAGAACAAAATCATGAGGGTTTAGGCCCAAAGTGGACAATATCATACCATTATGGAGATATGTGAATTCTTTCGATCCTAACAAGTGGTATTAGAGTCATGGTCCAGACCGGATGTCATGTGGGATTGCGTTAAACAAAGTTGAGGGGGGGGCCCTGAGCAAGTCAAGAGTGATTGGATGCTCGCGGAGAGGCCCGGAGCAGGTCAAGAGTGACTGGATGCTCACGGAGAGGCCTGGAGTAGGTCAAGAGTGACCGGATCGCGGGGAGGCCTCGAGCAGGTCAAGAGTGATCGGATGCTCGCGGGGAGGCCTGAAGCAAGTCAAGAGTGATCATATGCTCATGGGGATGCCCCGAATAGGTCAAGAGTGATCGGATGCTCGCGGGGAAGCCCGGAGCAGGTCAAGAGTGATCGGATACTTGAGGGGAGGCCCAGAGCATGAGAGTAATGGTGGTCCTTCGTTTGAGGAGAGGATTGTTGGGAATACAATTTAAGTCCCACAATAAAAATTTATGAAAAAGATTATGGGTTTAAGAGAAAAAGATATCTCCATTGGTATGAGACCTTTTGAGTAGAGAGCCCAAGAACAAAATCATGAGGGCTTAGGCTCAAAGGTGGCAATATCATACCATTATGGAGATATGTGAATTCCTTCAGTCCTAACAAAATATTGAATAACATAAATGCATTTAGTTTCTCCCCCTTAATTTAACATATCCCCCTAAATTCATGCAAGTGCAAGTGGTCTTTAACTTGTTTACTTGACTTATCTTTTCTCTCCCCCTTTGCCATTAATCAAAAAGCTAACAAGGAGACCGAAAACTACAATACATATGAAGAGAGTTTTTCAAAAATATTTCCAGAAAATTACTACACTAAGTATGTAGAAATAATTTTGAAAAAAGTTTTTCCAAATTTAGAGAGAAGATTTTTTTTTAAAAAAAATGAAGTTTTAAAAGAGTTTTCAAACAACGTTTTCATGAGTTTTTTCAAGTAAGAGAAAAGCTTTTCAAACCATGAACCATGAAAGAACATTTCAAGCAAAGATTAAGAATATTAAGGATATGAAATTACTAGGCCAAATTAATTGAGCCCTTAGGGTCCAAGCATGCATATTAGTCTTTTGATTTTTATCATTTTTAATAATTTCAAGTTCTTGGGATTTGAATTTTATAGATTTGGATTACTCAAATAATTTTTAGGATTGTCTTGATTAAACAAGTTTTTATTAATTTCGAATTATTCAATTTTAAATAATTTTGAATTGTTAATTAGATTTATCTTGAGAATTATTTGTTTTTGGATTAATTAACTACATTTGGATCATTCAAATTGGTTTTGTCTTGATTATTAATTATGTTAGTTAAATTAGATTTAATTTGATTTGAATTATTTAGAATAGAATTGTTAATTAGATTTAATTATTTAAGGATTTTCTTGGTTAATTAAATTGTTATTGAATTAAGTTAAATTATTCTCATTATTAATTAAGGACTGATTGATTAATATTGTATTAAGTTAATAATTAATTGATTAAATGAATAAGGTTAATCTGATAGATTAATTCAAGTTATTTAATTAAGTTTTGATTTAATTAGGTTGTTTTGATTAATTAGATTAATTAAGATTTAATTAGATTAATTAGATTAACAAAATTAAATTAATTAGATTAGTTAAATTAATTAGGTTAGTTCAATTAATTAAGTTAGTTCGGTTAATTAGATTATTCCAATTGTTAAACTTGGAATTTAGATATCATTAGAGTTTAAGTTTAATTAAGTTGATTGATTAAGTGTTAGTTTAAATTAATTTGACTAAAACTTAATTTAATTTCGGATTATATGAATTTTAATAGAATAGATTAATTAGATTTAATTGAGTTAATTAGATTTATTAGGTTGAA
>JBBUKS010000059.1:3386461-3397035 GCA_038050645.1 Hedychium gardnerianum | reverse complement strand
ATCGACCGCGAGCAGTCGATCGAAAACTCTTCGGTCACACTTGCTTAGAGTTCACTCCAAGACTTCTCACTACCTAGGGTTCATTCCCTTAAAATTTTTCTTTGCCAAAGCTCCAGTACTCCAGACTCGCTTAAACTTGCTAATCACTACATAGACTACTCAACCTTACTTAACCTCAAATTAGAACTTTCTCTTGTCTAACATCTAGTTAGGACTTTCCCTTTCTTAATCACAGTTAGGAGTTTCCCTTGCCTAACCTCAGTTAGGACTTCCCTTGCCTAACCGCAGTTAGGAGTTTCCCTTGCCTAACCTTCAATTAGGAGTTTCCCTTGCCTAACCGCAGTTAGGAGTTTCCCTTGCCTAACTACAGTTAGGACTTTTCTTGCCTAACCACAATTAGGAATTTCCCTTGTCTAACCATAGTTAGGAATTTCCCTTCTCTAACCGCAGTTAGGACTTTCCCTTGCCTAACCGTAGTTAGGACTTTCTCTTACCTAACCTCCAGTTAGGACTTTCCCTTTGCTAGTCATCCGGTCAGCCTTGGCCTGACTAGACTTCTCACATGATTAGGTCAACCTTGATCAGACTCCATTAAACATATTGTCAAATAAACATCAAAACCCTGGAGGCCGATTGCACCAACACTTACATGATTATTTTTTTTTAATTCAGGTATCCAACTCTTTGAACCGACTAATTCGAGAGGCCCTACCCGACCCCATGAAAGTTTTTCATCGGCCACCAAGGTAAATTCGAAAGCACAAGTGGCGGGTGACCCAGTAGCCCAACATCTCAGAGTTTTCATCCCACTAGAGGAAAATGCTTACAGTGCGCCGTAGTTGGGAATTGAACCATGGATGCTTGGAAAACTACATGGGAGCCCTGCCGCTGCGCCGTAGATTAAATGAAGTATAAGCTGATTTCGCTCACCCTAAGCATCCCTCATCGCCAGCCCCACAGTGAGATGAAGGAAGATAAATCAAGTATCGAGTGACCTCCTAGGTGGGAAGGACTGCACCATAGATTAAATTCTGTAATTTTTTTTTGCAAAAAGTGAAATCCGTCACCCTGGTGGCCCCCCACGACTGCCCTACACTATTGGGAGGGAGTAAATCAAGGAACTTAAACAAATCACCACGTGGAAGGGTATTTCCATCGGCTTTGCCGAGAATTAACTCTTGCGCAATTCTACAAATCTACCATGTAGTGACCAACTCAAATATACCCTGGGGACTACATTGTAGATTAAAGCTCTTATGAAATGTGGATTTCATGCTCCAATTTATGTTAAAAGCTAGTACCAATGGTTGTAAATGTTGGTGGGTGATCATGTGCCTTATGGTAAATTGAGTACATTTTGTTTAATATTTTTCTACATTCTCTAATTCTAGATTTTTGTAATATTCTATAATAATATTACGAAAATCTATATATTTAATAATAGATTTAAAATAAATACTATACAAATAAATTTATAATTTTAGGGATTTTAAAATAATAAATTTATTTTTTTCTCTTATAACTTTAATAAACATGAAATATATTATTATATCTATAATTTTTAAATAAATCATTTATTATGTTAGGTTATACAAATGTAAAATTCCTAATATATAACCAATCATTCCTTTTGCCCTAAGCATTCTTAATAAGTTCCTATATTAACATTTAACATTTAATAATCTATAATATTTTCTAAAATCAGTCTTAATGAGTGATAGACAATTGTGTTTCCTATCCATATAATATTTTCATATATTACTCTAAGCCTGTCTTAAGTTTAAGACATGACAAATGCAATGAAATTTAAAAGTGTGATTAATTATTGTATAATCATTGTTTAACACATTATTAAATATGATTATTTTTTATTTATTTCATAAAAATGAGAATATGAGATTTTTTTTAAAAATTTAAATTAATTATTCATTTTTAGCTAGATCAATTATTGTCTATATGGTGTAATCGACCTCTGGTTAACGTTGACCAAGCTTGAGTTTCATTTGAGTTGAGTTTTAATATCTGATTGATATGTTTGTTGATGAGAGCGAGACGTTTGTTAGAGAGAGATTGTTGATGCAATTGACTTCAAGTTTGGTTGACCAAGATTGATTTGGATGTGGATGGTTGAGCGTGTAATCAAGTAGGTCAAGATTAACGTAGAGAATTTTAAGTGGATCACGATTGATCAAACAATTAATAGTTAGAAGTCCAATAGAAAGTTGACAAGAGAGAAGTCTAAGTGGGTCACTGTTGATCGGATACTTAGCGGTTTGAAGTCTAATAGGTAGTTGACATGAGAGGTGAAGTCCAAGTAGGTTATGGAAGACCAGACACTTGATAGTTGAAAGTTCAATAGAGAGTTGACAAGGGTGAAAAATGGGCCATTGATGACCAGATATTTGACATGAGAAATGAAGTTCAAGTGGGTCATGGATGATCGAACACTTGGCATGAGAAGCAAAGTCTAAGTGAGTTATAGAGGACCAGACACTTGACATAAGATGTGAGAGTCCAAGTTGGTCAAGGTTGATTGACCACTTGGTAATGAGGGAAGTCGTAACAAGTCAAGGAGAACCAAAAATTTGATAGTGGTGAAATCCTGACAGGTTAAGGTTGACCAAATGCTAGGCAATGATGCAGTCCCAATAGATTAAGGTTGATCGGATGCTAGGCAAAGGAAGTCTTGGTAGGTCAAGGTTAACCAGATGCTAGGCAAAGAAAGTTCTGGTAGGTTAAATTCAACCATACTAGGCAAGATGAGAATTCAACCTTGAAAAGGCTGAAATCAGAGGTAACAGTCGACTTCTCGGTAGTAACAATCAATTGATGACCCCTAAACTCTGAATTCGGGGTTTGAGGGGTTTAGGGGGTTTGCTGTATATCAGTTGATTGATGAGTTTGATCAATCGACTGATGGTACTATTGCAACAACCAGATTGTTTGAAACTCGGTAGATAAACTCGACTGATGATGATCAATTGATTGATGAAGTGGAGTAGTCGACTGTTGTCACTGTTGCAGTAAATAAAATATTCTAAACTCGGTTGCGGCACTCGACTGTTTGGGCATCGGTTGATTGATGATAATGAACAGTCGACTGATGTGGTCAATGATGAGTTGGAAAGAGCTGTTATGCAGGTGTAACGTTTGAATTCAGCGGAACAATTGACTAATGGGTGCATGCAGTTGACTGTTAGGCAAATATCAATCTCGACCTAAAGGCTATAAAAGAAGGATTTCATGGAAGATTTCAATGTTGTTTGTTAGGGGTTTTGGAGGAGAGTGCTATTACATTCCTAGACCTCAGGGGACAATCTAAGAGTTACAAACATCGATCAAAGCAAGCTTCTTAGTGTAAATTGTTTCATTTGGTTTCTTTGGATATCATTTGTACACTCGTATTTGCTTTGTATTTGTTTGTAAAGAATAAATTTGTAAAAGGTTTCTCCATCTCTGAAAGGTCTTCGGCAAAAAGAAAGATAGTGGAGTATCGCTAGGACTAAGCCGTGGAGTAAAAATCGGGAGTTCCGAACCACGTAAAATTCAAGTGTTGTGCTTGTATTTTGATTCTTATATTTGTATTTTCTACTATGTGTTTAACTCTTTATAGACGAGCACAATGAATGATGAACACGATCAAAATTGTTAATCGCTATTCACCCCTCGAGCGACGTCAACAATCCCAATAGTCTATGCAATGCAACATATGTATGGTTGTATATTATGATTACAACTCCAAAAATATTATTCTATGTTTATGAAATGTAAAAAATGATAATTAAATTTTATTGTGACTTGTAGAATATTTTTATTGTGAAAAATATATTATTCTCACAAAATATTAAAAGTCATTCGAGTTAACCATTAAAATAAACTCAACTTTTATAATAAATTTGTGATCCTTTTTCTCACTTCCTATTTGTAAAATCAAAGCTTGTAAGCTTGCCAACTATCTTAGTATTGTGTGATTTTATATGGTAAGCTAGCTAGTTACTTTGAAAGATTTAAAAGTAAGAACATTTTTGTAACTTTTACATTGATCCCTTTTATGATGTCAAAATGATTCTAGACCTAACTATGACATTTACAGCTATAACTAGTGTTACTTGAAGAAGCTTCTATCCTTGTCTCTTTTGTGTGAGTGACTTCAGATAGTCTCCAACTTTGACACTTGCTACCTTCGAGGGACATTGACATATGAACTAGATTGAGTTTGTTGAATCACCCAAGGATATCAATATGAAAAATAAGTTGAGACTCATGCTTGTGGACCCAAGAGGGTCCAAATTGTTCAACACTAGAATCATGACCCACCACATGACTTTCATGGCCATAGATGTTGGGGTGAAAAGCTCTCGTGAAGAGGAAGAGGAAGCATCAATTTGCTAGGAGGAGTCATCGTTGAGCGACCATAAGGTAATTTCACCTGAATTAGATAATCTCTATGAAACTATTGCATGCTTAAGTAATTCTTTGTCTAGGATAAGGATAAGATTAAATTACTCCAAAAGGAGTTTAAAGTCCTAAAAAGAAGAAAGAAAACTTTTCATCCGCTGACTGATCAACTAATGAGTTTGACTATTATAGACCAGTCAACTACCGTTCACTAGCAATCGACAAGTGTGTCCAGGACTTGGCACTGACACTCGTATTGTTGCGATATGGTGCAAATTAATTACCAAACTCTTCTTATTCTTATGCATTATAGGATAGATCCAGATCGTCTCTCAAGGATCGCAACCATGCATGAATAATAATTCTAAGATCAATCTATGAGTGGTGGTTTTTTTTTTCCAGAAATTGAACACAATGAATACAATTATAACAACTAACACACAAACAAAGAAATGTAACTACACTAAGCATGAAACCAATTGAATTGAACTCATTGAATGATAAGCAAACTGTTTTGAACTAACCTACAAACATTTAACAATCCAACGAAGTAGCAACATAACAAGCAAGTCAACGCTAACTAAAAATATGAAAAATTAACACTAAATTGCATTAACCAAAGCAATAGAAATGTAAGGGGAATTTCATCATACATGATCCAAGCATCAATCAATTACAACTAAGTGCACGAAATCTTAAGCGTGGGAAACTAAATCTATTACAACCACCCAACCATGAACACCGGAGATCGATGATGATGTGGAAGAGTCCTGGAACCCCGGAGCTTGTGGAAGAAGTGATGATGATCAGATGTTGGTGATATTGACTGGAGATGGACTCGGGGGAGCCAAGAAGGTTGAAGACCTTCACACCTTCCCTTCTCTTACGAGTGATGTGTTCCCTTATCAAGAACCTTCCTAACCGTGATGGATCAAAGATGGTCGGAGATGGAGGATGAAGATTGTAATATACCAAATATATATTATGCACCTTGTGTGCATCTAGTATAAATTTTCTTTCTTTATTTTTTTTAGAGCTAAGGGTTAAGAATTTGAGGCTTAGTCTTTAGGATTTAGGTTATAGTATTCAAGCTAAAGAAATTAAAAAAAAATACTATTTTTTTTACACATGGTGCAACGGAGGTGCGCACGAGAGATGAGCAGGATAACATTCCTCTCTCTCTCTCTAGGATGATAAAGATTAAAATGATTAAAATGATATAATTAAATTTAATTAGGGATATAATAATAAAATAATTGGTAAATATTTAGGAAATAAATTTATAAGAATATATTTGATTATATATTTTTTTTTTCAGAATTTGGTTATGTTTAATGTGATAAATAGGGTAGAAAGAAAAACCTCTTAGACATATCCTATTTAAATGATGAGTTGATTGAACTCTAAACTTAGGTTTCATTAATTAAAACCTAAATTTTAATTAACACCTTTCCGCCGTCTGCTCACCCTCCCTCGCTCGACCTTACATCGTGCGCCATCGCCACTATCATAGCGGCCTCATGGCTGCCGCGTCCACGCCGTCGCCTCCCTTGATCATGCACCCTCTCCTTCCCAAATGTCGTTGCTGGATGTTGCTGGCTAGCATCCGATCAAAGCACACACGCGACCGCGAACCTGCTACTGACGGAAATCGTGTTGCTCGAAAGCCCGCACACGGGTGCCATCTTCATAATGATCTTCCAACCACCGTGAACAACCCTGGATGTTGCTAGGTTTTCTTCCCTCGCGCCACCGGCCGTGAGTAGTTCCAGCCCAGCCGGCCTGTCCACTGTTGGCTCGTCATTCCACACCATCTATCATTACTATCCCTTGATGCTGACGACCTCACTGTCACTGCCATCTCCCTGTGCCACCAACTGTCGATCACCGTCATGCGCCGTCACGAGTCACTGCCGAAGAGAAGAAGAAGCAGGTGATAATTTCGTTTAATTGGATTTAGTTAATTAAGAAAATTGATAAATTGATTAACTATTTGATTAAATGTATTAGGTAAATGGTTATGGATTTGGATTTATTAATTGACTTATTGATAAGTATAGACTTATTAATTGTTTAATTAAGTTATTAATAGATTGAATTAATATAATTAAGCAATTAATTGATTTCAGATTTATTTAATAGTTAAGTTGATTGCTATATAAAATGGTATTAATTGAAGTAATTAAAGTGAATTAATTAGATGATTAAGGGTCTCATAACTACTGTTTGACTACTTGATTTAGTTAATTGGATTAGTGATGACTAATTAAATTTTAGATTTATTAATGGTAATTGAGAAATCTAGACAACTATCAAAGTGAAAATAAATGATTAACATACATATACTATTCATGATTATTGGGATTGTTCTAGTACTTAGTTTTACTTCGTATCCTATACTTGTAGGATTTGAGCTCGAGACAGACCTTTGACTTGAAGACAGTTAGAACGATCTACAATAGAGGTGGGTAGTTCCTACTTTGACCTCTGTAGTTCCTTTGATCTTAGTGCATTAATCTGTATTTTGTACGTAGTAGTTACTTATGTTATCTTGACTCCACTCTGTTATTTTCTTGAGTCGACCTTTACTTGCTTGTACTTGTTTTAGTCTATTTTGATATTTATGCAGTCTCCTTTGTTATTCATTTCTGTGTTGTTTGGGTACGTCTGATATTACCAGACTATAGTGTAGTTATAGATTTATACTCGTGCATTTATACTCTAGTATAGTCATCTACTTAGGCTCATGCCTATATGTTAGTGATACCATACCATAGTATAGCTGAGATATTATGATTAAATGACTAGTATTCTCTTGAGTGATATTGTTATTGTTTTACTTGTTGATGTTATACTTATATATATGTTGTTATACTTATATACATCTTGATTGTCTACGAGACCCATTCGTGGTAGAATGTTATTGTGTGCAGTTAGTAGCTAAATAGTTACCTTATCCTGTCTACCTACGAGACCCATTTGTGGTAGTATGTTATTGCATGCAGACGACGGTCATGTGTACACCTTGACTGCCCACAAGAACCATTTGTGGTAGCATGTTGTTGCGTGCAGTTATTAGCTAGATAGCTATGTGTACACTATATCAGCCCACAAGAACCATTCGTGGTAGCATGTTGTTGCCCGCAGACAGAGATCATCCTACTCCCTGACCGCCCATGAGAATCGTTCGTGGTAGCATGTTGTTGCCCGCAGTCAGGATTTGTTATGTGTAGGATCTGGATTGATTGTTATTGCAGACTGTTTGTTATATTTTGTTGAGTAGATTAGTGGCTGATTTTATTGGTACCGCTAATATCTGATAGTAGGTGAGATCACTTGTGAACGTTTTATTTGGCATAGCTGGTTGATCAAGTTAGTATATGATTATGTTAGTGTTTTGTTGCTTTTACTCTTACTTTTGTGGTAAGTAAGTTATTATCTGAGATCGCTTTCTTTGATCTTCATATACTATGTAGTTTATACACTATCCTTCTTATACCTGCTGAGTCGTTATACACACTACTCTTTACATTTCCTTTGACTTCCAGGTTAGTAGGTAGAGGATGTGTCATGTCGTTTAGAGGTCCTGGCTGTCGGTCCCACTTGATACAATTTTTGGTTTTCTTCAAATTACGTTGTTGTTTCTTTTCTGCTACTATTTTGGTTTGCTTATTTGTATCGAGTTTTATTAAAATAACAATTAATGTTTATCCCTTTTAATTTAGTATGTTCACATATACATGCACACATACACACATTAGTATTTAAAAAGTTAACGAGTTTTTATTATTGCATTGATATTTGTGTTGGCTTAAATTGATTCTATATTAATTATTTCTCAAATTATCATAGGGGGTACCGTCCAGTCTTGCGGACAAGTATACTCTCGTGGTATGACATTTTATTGATATTAAAGCATAGTTCGAGTTCGAATGCTAGATTTTGGTGTTTTTGGGATTTCCATCTTGTTTTGATTTACGATTTTATGAGTTTTGGGATGCCAGGCAAGCCGAAGGACATCTCTGAGCAATAGGAAATTCATATGTCTTTATTTGTTTCTATACCTGTCTATTAGGTACTCACTTACTTAATTTAGTAGGATTACACTTAGTGAGTTAGTCCTATTCGTGATTGTGGTTAGAGTCGACCACGGAAGCTACCAATTGACACTTCAGGACCCAAACTCGATGTTGAGAATGTAGATTCTTCTGTGGCACCGACTGATATCAAGTTTGGAAGCAGTGGTCGGGCCCGTCAACAACCTAGTGGGGGATTAAGAAGCACAGTCTAAGGAAACACCAACAACAATACCCACCCCCAACATTATCAATTGGGTAACGGACAAGGCACGTATACCAATACTATGTTATGTTTGAGAGATGTCCTCAGACAATCGTCTTATGGTATATACCATTTTATTAGATAAATAAAGATTCACTACTTGAGTGCATATTCTCTATATGTATGATTGGATCTTAAATACATTTAGTGAACGTTCGCAATACAATTCACAGCATGAGAGTACTTGTGATTGGATTACAACTAGTGAATATCTCTACATGTATAATTATGAATGTATTAAAAGATTCTCTAGTTGATGAAAGGAATGAGACATGACTCATTGTAGCTGCTGAAGGGTTTAGAAGAAGTTTTGGGATCAACCATTGATTTTTTGATTAATTGGAGATTATGATGTACTACTAGGTGACACTCATGATCGATCCATAATTAATGGTTAATTATGGACGACCAATATAAATCGGGAACCTATTGGGTCACATGGACTACGAGTATATCCGAGAGACATAAAAATGAGTTTGAGAATTAGATTCTCATATCAAGAGAGAGACTAAGTCTGATTGGACGAGATGAAGGGCAAATATGGAATGATATTTGTCGGAATGGAAGCGCGGATGAGCCACGTCTTTTGAAGACAAGTTGTACCCTCTTTGGTTTAATTATAAACCAAATTATTTTGATTTTAATTAAAAGATGTTTGGTTATTGAACCAAGAGGTTTTGATTTTGAACCAAACCTGATTTGGTCTTGAACCAAACTTAAGGCTAGTGGTATGAATTGTGGGTTAATGGATACGAGCTTTAGACTTGCTCCTCTAACCTGATAAGGAATCTATAAATAAGATTAGAGAGGAGAGAAAATTAACTCTCTCTTTGATTAAAACCTAATCGTTAGGTTTTGTTCTCTTTCCCTCTTCTCTCTTAGCCTCCAACCACCCCTTTGTTTGGGCGTCGCCGCCCAACAGACGACTCTGCTGGCTATGGTTGTGTTGCCAACCCTTCTTTTGGCTCTGTCTTCCTGCTGTCGACCAAGAGGTCACCGACAGTAATCCCACACCGATCGGACAACAAAGGTTGTTGTCGGTTCTAGGTGTTGTCTCTGGCGTCTTTTCGCTTGGATCTCTCTCTGTTTGGTGTCGACTGGTTGCGTATGACTAGTATCTTTTGCGAAAACGAAACTTGTGACTTCCAAAGTTGTCTCGAAGATTGCTTGGCGTGGACACGAATAGAGGCAAGACTTTGAGAGTGTTGCTTGGTTGATGTCATTTCCGCTTCGCGTCATCCGTCAAGTATATCTAGAGTAAATTCAATTCCGTAAAATTTCATTTCATGATCATGTCTAGCATGTTGTATTCTTGTATGCGTGTGGTGCGTGTGGTGTAATAATTATATTTATTATTACTATTTATGTCTTTCGTTGTGCATGTTTGTGAAACATGTTTTAGCACACACCGCATCGGGCTCCCCAACAGTGGTATCAGAGCCTGATCGTGCTTCGACATGATCATAAAATAGTTTTACGAGTTATAGTCATCATTAATTAATTTTGGAAATATTTCCTATTTTGTCAGAAATTCCAATTTTGGAAAAATTTCCTAAATCATTAGATTTTTTTTTTTTTCAATTTTGGAAAGTTTTTGAAATTATTTGGAAATTATAATTTTGGAAAATTTTCCTAATTTGTTAGGAAATTTCAAATTTTGAAAAGTTTCATAATTTTTAAGAGATTCCAATTTTGGAAGAATTCCGAAATTATTAAAGAAATTGTAATTAAGAACATTCTAATTAAGAAATTATTTCATAATTAATTAGATTGGGAATTAGTTCCTAATTTAATTAAGGAATTAATTCTTGATTAGAATTATTCTTCAAAAGGGT
>JBBUKS010000059.1:3367358-3386361 GCA_038050645.1 Hedychium gardnerianum | reverse complement strand
GGATACTCATTTGACCCTTGTTCAACACCAAATGGATGGAAAATTTAACAATAAATTTGTTATCATATCACATAGGTAAGAATTAAAAGGGCAGCCATGTGCATGAAGCTCCCATCAAGGCGGGGTCACGAAGAAGGATCGACCTATATTGAATCTATTGTATACAACTAGCCTTATCCTGTATTGCAAGAGATTGTTTCCACAACTTGAACCCGTGACCACAAGGTCACACGACAGCAATTTTACAATTGGGCCAAGGCTCTCCTTCATCGCGTAGGTTAGAATTAATTAATTAAATTTATAAGATCGGAGTATTTGTTATAACTTCATGTCTTTTTTAATGAAATTATACTATAATAAGATTGTGAGGACCAGTGTTCCAGTATCCCCCTCTTAGCCTCTCTTAGTTAAAGACCACTAGTCTCTTCCTGCATATTCATCCCAAGCATAAACATGCTCAGTGTCACCATGCATAGTGCAAGCACATACATGCCATTGCCAGTTATTCACTAAGTGATTACCTTAATTAGTAGGAAGAGATGTTACCCCATCTCAGTATATCTTCTCACTCGCCTTCTTTTATATATTTTTCTTGTTATGTTTCTAATGGAAAATCAACCAGTTAATCACTAGCAGACCCCACCTAATGGGATAAGGCTTTGTTATTGTTGTTGTATGTTTCTAATGGAAAATCAACCAGTTATTCAAAATATTCAGTTAACTATCAATTCAAGCTCATTTTCACAAATCATAAATAT
This sequence comes from Hedychium gardnerianum, assembly GCA_038050645.1. Lineage (NCBI taxonomy): Eukaryota > Viridiplantae > Streptophyta > Magnoliopsida > Zingiberales > Zingiberaceae > Hedychium > Hedychium gardnerianum. The sequence goes on along the minus strand of JBBUKS010000059.1, from coordinate 3,385,603 downwards.
ATTTCCTTCAAGTTTAGATTATTTCAGCAGCTTGACAGATTAAGCATTGAATCTGATTTGTTGGACAAAACCATAGCAGTGCCCTCCAGTTTGAATTCAAGATAATTGATTCAGATTGGAACTGCCCACTTCTTATACACAACAGCCTACCAAGGAGAGATGCTCAATAGCTTAAGTTTGACAATTTGAAGTAAATAAAAAGAGCATACGTTCTAACAGATTAGATGAATATGCGAAAAGGTTTGCAAGCTTACTTTCAATGGAAAACATAAGCTAAAAGAAAGCTAATTCAGATGTTCAAAAACTGCTCCATATCAATGTTTCAAAATAAACAAAAAAAAAATACTAATTAACATTTATTCTAACAATTTGAAGTATAAGGACCAAGTGGAACTCTCTGCAAAACAAAGTTTTTGCATAAAAAGATGGACGTAAGGATTTGAAGATTTTAGAGGCCACAGTATTGCTAACCTACTGTACAAATCACGGAGCTCTGTTTTGAATGCATCCTCCTGCTTGTTAACACCATATCTGCAGCAGTATATCCAGAATAAAACATAGGATTGTGATAGAGACAGCAATCTAAAACCAAAAAAATAATAATAATAATCAAGGTTTACGTTCCTACAGACCAGAAAAAATTGCCACGCGTATACAATTTTTCTCTAGAAACCCTAAACCTTGTTCCTCAGCCAAAAGATTCAGGCTCGGACCAGACGTAGCCAAAGTAAACGTTACCTAGATCCATCTCTTGAGCAATTTCTTTAAATTATGCAAGAACAAGGAAAAGATGACTGAAATCTACAGTGACTAACTTCTGCACAATAGCTTCGACTTCTTCCTTCCTTAGATCTGCCGGGTCATCATACCCAGCCACCAAATTGTGTAGGCTGATCGACGCAACTTCCGGAATTTTCGAATTCAGCGCATAAGCTGCGGCACCAGTGGCAGCTCCAAGGGCCGCAGCTGCACCAATCCCCGCAGCTTTGGTTCCGCCAAAACGAGCACCTATACCAAACCCAGCGACCATAGCGGCAGCGGCAATGACAATGGACGACGCAAACCTTGCAGGAGCAGGAAGCGTGCTGACGAGTGTCTGAGGGCCGGACAGCTCCTTGGGACCACCAAATACAGAAGGATCGACGGAAGACGCAACTACAGGTGCTTGGGAGACGTAGCAACGCAGAAGGGAGAGGCGGAAGCGACGGCAGTGGCGGCGGCGGCGAGATGGTAGGCGGGGAGGAGGACGGAGGAGGGAGGAGGGAGCGGAGAGGGAGAAGAGTAAGCGGCGAGAAGGGACAGACGTCGCCGCCGACGCCTCCATTGCTGCTGCTTCTCTGTGTTATCCGCCAGCCTTCGGAAGGATGATAACCGTAGCAGTCACCGGGATTTAGTGCTGAAGTAGGCCTCCTAGAAGCCCAATAAAAAAATAAAAAATATTAATCAGATCGATCGAGTAATATATCTTATAAAAATATTTTATTAATTATCAAAATAAATCAAAAAATAATAATAATAATTCATCTAAATATATTTTTAAATTTATTTTTCACCGAATTTTTTTTTTACAATACATCATAATTAAAATTTAATTCTTAAATTTTTTAATTATTAAATCGTTGCTCAATTAAAAATCTTAGTCAACGACATGTTTCGCTAATATTCTTTGAAGATGAAATTAAATGAGAATGAAATAAGAATAAAAATAATAGAATTATTAGTTTCATGCTTTTTGTTTATTTATATTAATAATGATTCATTTTGTATTCAATCTAATGTGATTTGTTGAATTCTTTGTATTGTTTTGGTATACTTGATTTTGTCTAGTTTATTTGGCCATACAATTCATCTTGCTTGTCTAAATCTAGTCAATATGTTCATTCTATTTTATTTTTTTGTCCTTTTGGCTTTCTTAATTTTGTTGTTTAAATTGTTCAGTTTTATTTTTGATTTTAGACTTAAAAATATTATTTTCAAAAAAAAAAAAAGTTAATAAAGTAAGCCAAAGGGATGGAACCATGGACTAAATTATGTTGATTGTCTCCTTTCTTTTTCCCTCAGTTAGGGTGGTAAATTAGTGAAGTTGAATCAAAATTTATGTTTTTTAAATTTATTTAATAAGATAATCAAGTTAAATCAAATTAAATTAAAATTAATCTAGTTGTTCAAATTTTTTTTAGTTAAGATTTGTTTCGTTTAGATATTATTGAATTTTTATTTTAAATAATTATTTGAAATGTTTATATTTTTAAAATTATTTGATTGATTAGTCAATTTGATATTATAGATTTATTTGTTATATTTTAAATTTATTTATCTATTTATAAATTTAATAATAATTTTGTTAGTGGACACGGTTCACAAGTTTTATTCATGAGCATTAATCATGAATAATTCACAAATTCTATTCATCAATATTAATGAACTAAATACAAAGTATATTCAATCATGTTCATTTAGTTATTAAGTTTGATCATTTAATTAATTTTATACACCTTGAACACTATCATCACAATATTCAGCAGAAAAAAAAATATTTTAAAAATGAAAAATATAATAAAATATTTGTAATATAATTTTTAAATACATTACGCTCTAGAACCTAGCATGCAATAATATAGATTGGTCGTGATTCATCCATAAATCATTTACAAAAAAAATATGGCTGCAAGGGAAGCCATAATTCATGAAATCACAAAAATGTATTATCACAAAGCATTAACATATGAATCAACTTTATAAAATGCAAATTAAAATTTGAAACTATAATAGATACCTGAACATTGTATTATCATCTCATTCAACATTAATAAAAATTACAATATTTTTTTGTTGGTACAATCGACCCCTAGTTAAGGTTGACCAGATTAATCAAACTTGAGTTGACTCGAATTGGGGCTTTGATGTTTGATCAGAGTAAAAAGTTAAGTAAGTTAAGATTGACCAGATACTTGATAAGATATAAAAAAAAAATTTCAAGTGAGTCACGGTCAACTAGACACTTGGCAGTCGGAAGTCCAACATAGAGTTAGCATGAGATGGAAAGTCTAAGTGAATCACGGTTGATCGGATACTTAGTGATCAAAAATTCAACAGATAGTTAGCAAGAGAAAAGTCTAAGTGGGTCACGATTGACTGGACACTTGACGGTCGAAAATTCAACATGGAGTTGGCACGAGACGGAAAGTCCAAGTGGGTCACGATTGACCGGACACTTAGTGATCGGAAGTCCAATAGGTAATTGGCAAGAAAAAGTCCAAGTAGGTCATGGTTGACTGGGTACTTGACAGTCAGAAGTCCAATATAGAGTTGGCATGAGACGGAAAATTCAAGTGGGTCATGGTTAATCGGACACTTGGTGATCAGAAGTCCAATAGGTAATTGGCAAGAGAAAAGTCTAAGTGGGTCACGATTGATCGAATATTTGGCGGTCGGAAGTCCAACAAAGAGTTGGCTTGAGGCATGAAGTCCTGACATGTCAAGTTGACCAAATGTCAGCCAACAATGAAGTCCTTGTTGGTGCAATCGACCTTCAGGATTTTGATGTTTGTTTGACAATATGTTTAATGGAGTTTGGTCTAGGTTGACCTAGTCAAGTGAGAAGTCTAGTCATGTCAAGGTTGATTGGATGACTAGTAAAGAGAAAGTTCTAACTATGGTTAGGAAAGGGAAAGTCCTAATTGCGGTTAAGCAAGGGAAAGTTCTAACTGTGGTTAGGCAAGGAAAACCCTAGGGGAGGTAACTCTAAGTAATGAGAAGTCTTAGAGGAGTGAACTTTAAGCAAAGGGAAAATCCTAAGGGGAGGTAACCCTAAGTAACGAGAAGTTTTAAAAGAGTGAACTCTAAACAAAGAAAAAAAACTCTATGGGGAGGTAATCCTAGGTAATGAGAAGTCTTGGAAGAGTGAACTCCAAGCATGTGTCATTGAAAGGTTTTCGATCGACCGTGCGCAGTCAACCAGACTAGCGGATTTTGGTAAATCTATGTATAAGTTTGCTAATACTATTTTGCATTACTTTATTGTTATTGTACTAATTTAGTGATGTAGGAAAGTCTTAGTGGATCAGATCGATCAGACATTAAGCATATAAAGTCCAAACAGGTATAGAGGACCCGATATTTGGTAGGTGAGTTGAGGTAAGCTCCTGGAGGGAGTGCAGTGAGGTTGTGTCCCAAATGAGACAAACTTTAGGCGTTGATCCAATTTAGAGCCAACTCAGAAGTCTAAGTTGAGATCAGACTAAAATTCTAGTTAAGTTTAGATAGAATTTTATCATGCATATATCTGTTCTAACTCTATTTTGCAGTGTAAATATTATATCTGTGCTAATACTGTTTTGTAGAGATTAAGTATTATTGAGTAGTTTAGTCGACAGATATGTTGGTTCCGTCGACGGATCCTTAGAAATCTGAAACAGTTCAGATTCAAATCAGAGCACAGAAGGTAAAACTCGTTTCGTCAATTGATCAAGTTGATTAGTCGACGGATCAGAGATTTCATCGAGATGAGATGAGATCAGATCGAAGGAGAAAAGGTAACATTGAGTTCCTTCGACGGATAGGTTTATTCCGTCGATGGATCAGCAGATTCTGTGGAGATCTGAGCGATCAGCCAGATCAGTCGGAAAGGCAAGCTTGGGTTTCGTCGACGGATAAAGTGGTTTAGTCGACGGATCAAGCTAATTTCGTGATGGATTAGATCATGAAGCTGGACGCAAACCAGAGTAGGTTCATTAGGGTTTCGTCGATGGATCGCCCAGATTAGTCAACAGATCACTTACAATTTCAAAAGGTCAGTCGGATCAGTGGGATCTGATCGACTAGTGGCTCGGTTATAAAAGAAGTCTCAAGGTCAGAAGCTCGGAATAGTTTTTAGAACAACTAACTCTCCCACTTCGTGCTCTCATTCTCTGTGCCAAAATCATCTTTGAGCAAGCCTCCACACCGAGAGCAACGTTGACAACAAGCTTTAATTACTACTATTCTATTATCGGTAACTTTATTTTTATTGCATATCTAAAAGAGTAGTAAAGTTGTTACTATCTCTTTCATCTATATTCTATTTCTCCTTTTGAAGTTTCGAAGGAGATCTTTAGTGAATTATCCAACAAATACGGTCCAAGGGATTGTGAGTCTTGGAGTAGAAGTCGGCTGAGCTCCGAACCAAGTAAAAACCTAAGTGTGTTCTTTCTTTTGTTTTTCCTTATTTTTATTCAGTTGCGTACTCATATTCCGATAATTTTTTTTAAAAGAAAAGAAAAGCTTTTAAGTGACAAGATTCACCCCTTTCTCTCGTTCTCAACGGTCTTATAGTCCTAGCAGGTCAAAATTGATCGGATGCTAGACAATGAGGAAGTCCCGACAGAGTAAACTTTTGAAGACCATAACTTTTGACTCGGATATTAGAATGAGGCGATTTTCAGTGCGAAACGGAGTTCGTTTAGAGATATATGTTTGTAAAACTCAAGTATCAATCGAATGATCATTTGTATCAGTCGACTGATGACTTTAAGAACCAAACATGAATAAGCCAATTTGATTGTTTGACTCAATTGATGTCATCAATCGACTGATAGTTGATATCAATTGACTGATAGCTTCAGAAATTGAACAGAAACAAGTCGATTCAATTGATGACATCAATCAACTAATGGTTGATATAAGTCAATTGATGATTTCGTGAACTGAACGGAAACGAATCAGATTCGCTTGTTTGATTTGACTGATTGCATTAGTTGAATGATGGTTCACATTAGTCGATTGATGCCGATCATAATTGAACATAAGCGAGTCGGATTCGCTTGTTTTATTCGATTGATTTAATTAGTCGAATGATGGTTTATATTAGTCGACTGATGTTCAAATTATAGATAATCAGATAGATTTCAGAAGATTTAGTGGGCGTTCAACGATAGGAATAGTATCAGAGACATATCAATCGACTAATGAGTAAGATCAGTCAATTGATAGGCGAAAATCAGCCCTGACCTAAAAGGTTTTGAGGAGTTTTTCACCATCAGTTCTTGAAGATTCTGAGTTGGTGCATTTTCGGATCAACAAAAGGTTATTCCAAGCAATAAGAAAGCTTTCAAAGCAATATTTCATTTGTAAAGTCATTCTTGATTTAATTTGCATTTATATTTTATTTCTTGTTGTGTTCTTATAAAAACAAGATTGTAAGAAGTTTCTCTACCTCCAGAAGGTTTTTGAGAAGAAGAAAGTTCATAGTGGAGGAAGATTACTAGGAGTAGATCTTGGATTAGTCGCCTAAGAGACGGATACTAAGTAAATTCTGAAATTGTGCATGTGCCATCAGTATTGATTCAAATTTCCGCTACGCATTTAGATGATGAGCATGAGATCAAGACAAAAAATGATCGAAATTATTCGTCCCCTCTAGCTCGTACAGATCCAATTTTAACCTGCAACATTAATTGAATTCTCAAAACATGAATTAACTTTATGCAATAAAACAAAATTTAAAACATGAACATAATATCATTATCACATTCAAATTTAACAAAAAATTTACAACATTTTGTTTTTGTCACATTAACTGAAAATGAAACAAATAACTGAATCATATATAAAATTATATATGCCATATTAATTTTAAATATACATCAGCAACACCACATCAATTAGATTATATCACAATCATGAAATATATTTTATGACAATTTAAACATGCGGTTAGAGACAACTAATAAAAGCGACAATATCTACATATGTCACGGCTATTTCCTCGATAATTTACCAAAGGCTCTCTTTGATTGTGGATTTTTGTCATTAGACAAACCTTTATTGACTTCAACAGTGTTATAATGGACTTGTGCCTTGCTTGCAATATGTTTTGCGTTAAAACTTTCATGTATGTTATTTATGAGTGAATCACATTTAGAAATTGTGCTAAAATAAATTTCACCAAATGACATTTCATCAACCATTCATATGCGTTTTTGTCCAAATCTTTATAGATAATGCTCTTTGTTTTACACTATATATATGTTTTAGTCAATAATATTTTTTACCTTTGCTTCTTCTCCATGATTATAGACACTAATAGAGGATATTATGGGATTATATCTAATCATGTCACATTTCACAATATACTTCAACAAGTCATTTTGCTTTTGACACTAAGTCCTCCTTTGCCTCCATCAAGATCTTAATTGCAAGTGTGCTTGGAGTTTAATGTTTTGATTTATAGGATTTAGGGTTCAGGATTAATTGATAAATTATCATTTATCAATTAATATTTCATTGTTTCCATACGATGGGAATACACGACAAAGGGAAACACGAAGTCAATATAAATACATGAATACTTTGGAAAAAATAAAGATAAAATATTTTGAACCAAAGTTAATACAATTGTTTCAGAGTAAAATAATTAAGGAGCATATATATATATATATATATGTGAGATTATACCTAAACAATCAATGTTGTCCGTCGCTTCATCCTAGGATTTGAACTTTGATGGATCCTTTGGAATTTTTAGATTTACCAACTTCTAGATACTCAATTATCAACAATCTAACTACATGGAAAAAAATTAGCTTAGTAATAATGTTGAATTAGTCGGTAATAAAATAATAATCAAATTAGTTAGGAGTACAAATTTTTACCCAATGTTAATTTTTTTATAATCAAAATGACGTCCCACTCTATGTAAAATGACATACTTATTCTTTAGTAATGTTCTCACTGTTATTTCGTCTCCCGCTTAAATCGGGCGTATTATAATAGCTATAAAATCATAACTGCTATACAGTTGTACCAATTATGACTTCATAGCTGCTATAATTGAGTTGTCACATAATTGTAGCAACTACGGTACTGTAGTTGTTACACAGTTGTAGCAGCTACAATTTCGTAGCTGCTACAACATATTTTTTTTTTAAGATTAAATTGTTTGGAGCCTCCGAAAAGGATTTAAATGATATTTTTTTTAGCCTGAAATAGCGTCGTTCCGAGATTGACCCTATAATTAATTATAGATCTCTGAACGAGCTTCGATTTGATATATTTTACGTCCTGTGGTTCAACTCGAGTCAAAAATTATGGTATGTGAAAGATTAGGGTTAACATTCACGTTGTAGTAACTATGAAACCATAACTGCTACAACTCTGTAGGAACTACGAAATCGTACTTACTACAACTGCGTGATAGTTCAGTTATAGTAGCTACGAAACCATAACTGTTCACAGTTGTAGTAGTTATGGTTTCGTAGCTGCTACAACTGAGCTATCACACAGTTGTAGTAACTACGATTTTATAGTTCCTACAGAGTTGTAGCAGTTACAGTTTCATAACTGCTATAACGTGAATGTTAAATTCTAAATTTTGAGATGTCATAACTTTTGACTCGGGTTGAACCATATGACGCAAAATATATCAAATTGAAGCTCGTTCAGAGATCTATAATTAATTATGGAGTGAAACCCATAATGACCAAGTTTCAAACTCAAAAAATATCATTTAAATTCTTTTCGAAGGCTCCTAACAATCTTAAATTAATTATGGATGAAATTTGGATATAATCTTTTTCATCATCCTGAGCTTGGGGATAAGACATCAACTTTTGATTTGTTACAAATAAAAGGTTTTTTTTTTCCTTTCGTTTTGAGAGATTTGGACATGATTCTCCGGAGATATAATATCGTGATTAAGTTCTCTAATAATAGATCAAACATCTAGAATTTAAGACTTAGCTATGATGTATTATAGGAATTGTTTTTCTTTAATAGATAACGGACCCGAGAACACAGACTGTCAGGATGAGCCTCCATGTATACTTTCTCAATTTATTCTAGTGGTTGATGAAAAACTTTTATGGGACCGAGTTGGTCATCCCAGGATTAATTTACTTTAATTTAATTTCTCACATCATTTCCCTCCAAATTAGGGGGCATTTATGTAATTATCTAATTAAATAAATAAATAAACAAAAAAAATTACTTTTAATAATTAAATATCTTTAATGAATATTTTAATAAATTAATGCTTTATTGTTAAAATTTATTTTGTGATATAAAGAGTTAATTTGATTTTTGCTATTCTGAAATTGTAATGATACATTTTCTTATGAAAATTGAAAAGTTACTGATGCTTTATTGTTAAAGTTTATTTTGTAATATAAAGAGTTAATTTGATTTTTGCTATCCTGAAGTTGTAAATATACATTTTCTTGTGAAAACTAAAAAACTATTAATATATTTGTTGTTAAATGTTGTTTTGTGATTTTAAAAGAAAATTGTTATAAAAAATATTCTTATTTGAGAGATCTGCTAGCTTCTGTATATTGTTGCTATTGGAGCTGAAAGACGAATACTAGAACGAGAAATATATGACTAGTATGAGATTCATTTTATGTAAATAAAATATTTAGATGATATTTAATATTTTTTAGTGAGATCTTATCTAATTAAGTATATAGGAAAATAGTTCTTCAACTATATTAATAATCAGCCAAGGAAATTCTAGTTTGTATATGGTAGAACTTATGTATCATTGGGAAATTATATATTTATATATATATTTTAGCTAAATTACAAAAATAAAATTATTTTTTAAAATTTATCAAAATTTCATAAAATATGGATTATTTTATATATTTTTTCATAACTTAGGGATTATTTTGTTTCAATATTGTTTGAATGAAATATAGTGAAAGGGTGAGTTAATCATTTTATACTTTATAATGATGTGAGAAACTAAATTAAAATAAATTAAAATTATATGGACTATTTTATAATTGAATTGAAATTTTAGGGACAAAATGAATTTTACCCGAGGGGTGGTAACGATGAAGGATTATTTTTATAATAAAATCAAATTTTCGAGAGTAAATAGAGAGTTTAAAAGTTTGAGGAAATTTTTAAAAAATTGATGAATTTTGGGAGGTAAAATGAAAATATTTCTATAATTTTTTTGAGCTTATAGTTGGGCCTCCAATTCAAAATCGAAGGAAGGTTCAAGAGACTTCTGAATCGGCCTTTAGCGAATCGACGCTTGTTTTCTAGGGTTTCTTCCGTTCCGTTCTCGTGGTGGTGTTTCGCCAGGAGCGATCGAGAGGATCTCGGCGATATAGGAGGGTTCCTTCCCCGCGGCTAAAACGATGTCAGGCAAGGAAGTGCGCGAGTACACCAACCTCAGCGACCCGAAAGGTATTATTATACTTTCGAGGTAGCCACCGTTCTCATCGAAAAGGAATTACGAAGTGTCAACTTGTTTGGTTCGTGTTGGCAGATCGAAAATTGGGCAAGGGGAAGGACAAGATCGATGACGAAGATATCACGTTCCAACGGATGGTAGCAAAGGTTAGCCAATCGGCCCTTCTGTAGGTCACAATTTGTTGAATTCTGCCAACTAACTTTGTTGCCCAGAAAGAATTTTTTTTTTTGCTATTATTTTTTTATTGCACTGCCTCATTTTATTCTGTTACTACTTCCTACAAGGACAAATCCCTTTTGAAGTTGAGTATAATGCATGCTATCTATGTCTTTTAGTTACTTTATCGGATTTCCTTATTGCTTCTTTTGGGTTTCTTGGTCGCTTTGTAAATTGGCATGTGGTATCATGCTGCACCTTGCTGTTGCAAACCTTAGCTCCGTGTCAAATTTATTCCTAACCGCTCAAGTTTTGATATATTCCAGGGGATATAGATGATGCTTTCTGCATAAGGTCGCTAGTTGGTTGACCTTGGCTGTAGGAATTTCAATTTTGTTTTTCAAGATGAATTCGTGTACTATGAAGGCTGTATTAGCTTATCATTGTAACTTGTAACTGCAGTTGGCATTATCTGCTGTGTTAGTGTAACATATTGAAACTTTTAAATTTATTATCTGTTTTTGTCCAACATGCCAACTTGGTATTGCATTCATATCTTATAAGAGTGGAAGGGACAACAAACAAACAAGGATATGACTGAAAAGTTACATATACTGAATTTCAACTCCCAATGGAACTTTGAAAAACTTTCTTTAGTCTAAGATGTATTTGCTATTTTACAATAGCCAAGTTGAGCTAAAAAAAAATGAGCTAAGTTGCTTTATACACAGATGACTTATTTAAACTTTGTCTAAATTTGTAAAATTCTGGTTCCTGTTTTCTGATAACATGCCCCGCAGGGATATTGGCTTTTCCTGTTGGGCGGTTGATCTTTGCAGATGCAGGAAGTTGCCGGTGAACGTGGAGGATACCTTCATGGGCGAGGCGGTACTTGTTTTTACTGGTTTCTAGCAGTATGTTTTGCAATGATTTCATTGACTCTGCTATATCTTCAGCTTTGGACAGCGATGACTTGCTATACCTTAAGGAACAGATGGAAGCTGAGGAAGATGCTGAACGGCTTCTTCGACGGACTGAAAAACGGGCATTTGCTGCATTTAAAATATCCTCAATGGATGAGATTGCATTATAGGCATTATATTTCTGTTTTTTCCTTTTTGTTTTGTTTCTTTTTTGTTTCCATGATTGTCTGATTACAAAGCTGCAAGTTTGGTGGATTCCTCACCTGCACCGTGGCCCTTGCCACTTCGGGTTGAACCAAAGCCAAAGAGTGGAATAAGGTACTCTTCTATTTTTTGTCAGGTTATTGCTACATTGCACTTACTGGAAATTGATTGTCATTTGTTTGATGAGCAGACAGCAGGATATCTTGAAAACAATTATCCAGGTTATGCCAAAGAAGCAAAAGGTTTCAAGTCCTAGTTTGTTGCAATCTAAGCATTCCCACCAATCCTCATCTGGAAGAGGTTCGTTACCAGCAGACAGTGAGGGAAAACTAGAAAAGAGTCTCTTTCCTTCAAGGCCATCTGAAGCTCAGAAAATTTCGTGTTCAGTTGTCACCAACTCACCACAGCTAAAGCAAGAACAGGAGGTAGATGCAAGGCCAGAGAATACAGTCAAAAGTTTGCTTGGATTAGCATACGAAAGCTCCGACGAGGAATGAGCAGGAGGGAGAGATCAAATGTCTTTTTTTGATTCATTCCCAATTCTACTGTTTCACTTTTAAAATTTAAATTTAGATCTTTTTGGTCTGATACAGATTTCCAGTGTTTGAGCAATTTGTTGGTAGTAGGCACTGCAAGATGAGTAAATGTACTGTATCGTAGCTGGACACAGCACGGATTTGTCGGCTTGTGAGATTTTCATATTGTGCCCTGGCCCGTACTTAAGCCCAGGTGATTCGTGTCCATGTTGCTCAAACTATTAGACTAAATTGACAACTAATTATTTTTACATTGCCTTGAGTTGTGTTTATAGACGATTTGACTCATTTGACACTCTTATGTCCAGTGTACTTCGTAGGACAGGTTTACTAAAAGGGTGGGAATTGAAATATTGTACGCTGTTTACAAAACGAAAGTGGCTTTAAGGATGAATTGTCAATCAGATGACTTTTGGCTAAAACACTTAAATTTTGGTTGAATACGATCCATCTCCTTGTTTTCCTTACTCTAGAGTAAATCGGGCATTAGGTGCAATATTTCTTCTGTTTTTGTTTTGTTTTGAACCTAGAACATCTAATTTTGTTCGTCAGCTATTGTTACAAGTGTTTTTTCTTCTAAATTTTATTTTCAAACATATTCACCACCATCAGTGAGTGGTCTTACTTTGTGATCCACGATGAATGACTTGAATTTTGGACGATATAATTTTATATAGAGTCCATAGTTACTCTAAGCGAACACTACTACAATTAAGTTAGCAGGGTAGTTTAGAAATATTGATCCTAAGATTAACATATTTGGTTTGTTCTTGATTAAGAATTGGACAAATCTTGCTTTGTTCTATTTATTTAGAGAGATCAATCTGTCCAGATATATCAATCATTTGCATACCGAATGCTTTCACATCATCATCAGATGATCTCCTCCCACCTAAATTTTACTCCCCGTGTCCCAATCATTGGTGCAACCATTCTCACCTCCCCTAACGGCTATTCAGTCAGCAAAGCTTCAAAAGATCATCATCGAAGGTCTTAGCAGACTGAGTTGTTGACCAACATAACTTGACAAAATCAATACGCCACCTATAAAAAGGTCACTCGTCTTCCTTTCTTCCTCGATCTTCTCTTGCTCGCTATCTATATCTCCAATTTCCTTGCTCTCGCCTTCTTCCATGGATTTCAGTAGCAAAAGCATGTCCATGTTATTCATAGCTACTTTGTTGCTGGAGCTGACATGCATTGCAGCTTCAGGCAATAGATCAAGACAGCAGGTGCTTTATGTAAGCGAAGCTGCCGACCTGATTAAGCTTCGCAATTCCTTTAGCCCTCCTCTAATCCTCTACGCGAACTGGACTGGCTCTCCTTGCTCCACTAATGGATCCCAATGGTTCGGCATCACTTGCCGTAACTCAAGAGTGGCTAGCGTTTCCCTTCCAGGAATGCGACTCTCAGGCTCCATCCCTTCCACAGTTCTCCAAAATCTGTGGTACTTAGCATCGCTTGATCTTAGCAATAACGCCCTCTACGGCACGCTTCCTACTCTCCAGGGCCTTATCAATCTCCGCGTCGTCTCCTTTGCGAGCAATCAATTCTCGGGAACGATTCCTCCGCAGTTTGTGGCTCTGCCTAACCTGGCTAAGTTGGAGCTCCAGGATAACAATCTCAGTGGATCAATTCCAGCATTTGATCAGCAAGCACTGGCAAGATTCAATGTGTCACACAACCACCTTGAAGGAAGGATCCCGAACAACCCTGTGTTGCAAGGATTTCCTACCACTTCATTCGCCAACAACTTGCAGCTGTGTGGGAAGCCTTTGGCCAACCCATGCTCCTCCCCAGCTTCTCCAGCTCCTCCGAGCGCAGGCACCGCGGCGAGCAGTCTATCGAGCGGCAAGTCATTGAGGTCTTGGGCTATTGTCTTGATCGTGATCAGTGCCCTGGCAGTCGTTTGCATGGCGACGTTTTGCTTCTTGTTCTGCTTGAAGAGGCGGAGTAAGAAGGCCACAAAGAAAGCATTTGATCTCGGTATGGCACTGCACTTTTCTCATCTATGCATCATATAAATTTGATTGGATATACTAAGTTGCAATTCCCCTTAATTGTAGAAGCTTCCCTCGCAAAGGGCTCAGGAACGTCAGAGATCATATCAGAGGCGAATCAAAACAAGAACTTGATGTTCTACGACAAAGAGAAGGCTACCTGTGGCCTCGACGATCTGATGAGATCTCCAGCAGAGTGGTTGGGAAAGGGGGAGTTGGGGAACACCTTCAGAGCAATACCGGAGTCGGGTCATATCATGGTGGTGAAGAGGCTACACGGCATCAATGGAGCCAGCAAGGAGGAGTTTGTCCAACAGATGCAGCTACTGGGAAGGTTGAGACACGAGAACCTGGTGGAGATGCTTTCCTTCCACTGCTCCAAGGAGGAGAAGCTGGTCGTCTTTGAGCATGTCTCCGGAGGAAACTTGTTTCAGCTTCTACATGGTAGTAACTAACTAAACTAACTCTACTAAATTTTGATCGCCATTTTTGTACAAAAATTAAGTTCGATCGAGTAAAACTAAATGTTTAAATGTCTGATCTCAGATAACCGAGGTGAGGCAAGGATCGTTTTGAAGTGGGCACCGCGCCTGAATGTTGTGAAGGGAATAGCAAGGGGCTTAGCCTATCTCCATGAGAGCACGCCGTTTCGCAACATTCTTCATGCAAACTTGAAGTCATCAAATGTTCTCATTGATCATAACGAAAAAGGCAAAGAATACAATTCTAGGCTCATAGATTATGGTTTCTACTCTATCCTGCCTTCAACTCAAGTCCACAGGTTGGCGGTTGGCAAGGTACCTGAATTTTCTCAGGGCATGAAGCTTGCAGACAAGGCTGATGTTTATTGCTTCGGCCTCATTCTTCTGGAGGTCGTTACGGGTCGATTTCCGGGAGATGAGGAAGATCTACCAGGGTGGGTGAGATCCAATGTCACTAACGGACGGCCTACTGATATCCTGGATATGGAAATAGTTTCGGAGAAAGAGAGGTATCCAGATATGCTGAAGCTGACTCAAATTGCTCTTGATTGTTTAGAGTTAGATCCTGAACGGCGTCCAGTTATGAATGGTGTGGTCAAGAGAATAGAAGAAATCTGAGAAAGGAGCAGAAAATGTAGTCTAAAATTGAAAAAGATGTTCCATCAAACCTCTGGTGTGCAAAGTTTGTCAGCCTGGATTGCAGTATAACAGCTTGGAGTTGTAAGATTTTTAGTTAATTTATCCTTCTTGGTGTTGGAAAAAGTGAATGTAAAATAATCAAAAATGAAAGATAGTTTAGTTTTATGTTTGGGAGTTTGTGTCTTAGGTTCGATTCTTAGTCGTGGTGTATTATAGAAAATTTTTTTCTCCAGTGAAAAGCGAGTTTAAGAATGCTGCCCATTTGAATTAGCCTCCATTAGTGCTTCCCGATTTATCCTGATGGCCGGTGGAAAAATCTCATAGGGCCGGATCGGTCACCCGAGGGCTAGTCAATGAGACTAACTGGATTTATCATTTTTTTTGTATGTGACTTAATGAATCACAATTTTTAATATATATATATGAAAGTGAGAGTCTCTTTCTCACGTTGAGAATAGAAAGGGGTGTAAATCCAAGATCTCTTTTGCATTAAATTCAATTGACTCGTGTACCTATGTATTATGTACGTCGAATGTCAGATCAATCAAGATAAAAATTGCCTAAGTGGATCACTCAATGTTTTGCCACATTAATTATATTTTCTTGCTTGCTTTGTGTAAATGGCTGACATGTATGATAAGCCAACTACAAACATTTCAAGCCAACCGGGCTAAGGCAATAAATGATCATTATTCGATCATTCAATACTACCAAGGTTCGGAGTCTATCAAAGGAAGATCTTACCTTGAGTAGAAAGAAGAACACAGTTACACAGACACAGGGATAGAGTACCAAAATTCCATAGTTCGTCCCTCACATAGTCACATTCTCCACCTTCCTGCTAGGCAAACCTACTCGCTAACTCTTCTTTGCTTTTCGAGTGATAGTGTTTGGGTGCAGTTCAGTTCGCCAGGTACAATTAGTGCTTGGTTGTGAATGTAGTCGAGTCATTGTATCTTGGAAGACAGACGTCTAGTGAAACCTCTAAATACTATCGGAGGAGACAAATCTATTTTGGAAACTGTGCATAATATGGGCACGACAATGCTCAATGCACCTCCCCACTTGGCAACCTTGCCTCCAGCTTGACAACTTTGCTTCCAGCCTAACAACTCTGCTTCCAGCTTGACAACCCCGTCGACTTGGAGGTCTTACCTTCCTCCTCAACACCTCCCCACTCGACTTTTCGACTTTGAAGTTTTGTCCTCTTGCTCGGTAACTCAGTCTCCCTGCTCGACCTCTCAGTGCTCGACAACTCGGGCTACTTGGCCGACTTGAGCTACACGAGCTACTCAACTCACTCGATAACTCAGTCACTCAGGCCACTCGACAACTCAACCACTCGACCAATCAAAAACCTTGGCCTTCCTTGACAGGCAACTCAACCTTCCCCGATAGCACTGCCTACCCCATCCAATTTGACAACAAGTCAAGTCCATCTTGACAAACCAGACAAGCCAAAATTTAATATTCTACAATTTTATTAACTCCCATACAATATCTCCAACAGTTAGATTATTACTGAGCAACAAAATGTTATCCACCACGTTTCCTAGATTTACTTGGTGAGCGGAATGTAGGGCCGAATTGTATACTCAAGATTAGTCGAGTTGTAAGATTTAAATATCTGGTATAAAAAAATAAAATATTACCATGTTGATAATGTAATCTCAAATTAGTATTCTGATCTTGTGAGAAAATGTTGGATTCTCTAGCAGAATTAAACATAAAAAAACATAGCGGAAGATGAACCCACAAGAGATCCATGCAAATTTTAATTAAACGTTTGGGTAGAAAGTTACATCTAGATGCGTAACATCTTTGCAAATCTGAAGAGTCAAGTCGAACTCAACGCGATCAATACGTTCGCGCCTCTATAGTATCCACACAAGCATAGTCGTCGCCCGTCTCACGAGCACAATTGAAGTTTCCATACCCACGTTATAGTGCTAGCCACTATTTAAAGAGAGACCAAAACCCCTAACTTTTAGGATTGAAACGATCTTATCAGATAAGATTGTGTTCGTGACTCAAGTCTTATCTAATAAGACCTTTTTCTTTTTAAATACATATCCGATTTAAAAACGTGGGTATAAATTGTAGGCTTTATTTGGTTTGGGTTCGTTTGTTACAACTCAAACGAGCCCACAAACCCATATTAGATTAACTATTAATCCAATAGGTTTAATATCCAATTAGATTAATCCATTAATCCAACAAGTTTAAGATCCGAAATGACTTTCAGACGTAAAACTTAGGCCCACTTTATTTTATTTATACTAAAATAAAACAAACTCCAAAATGACGTGCTCTCAGTGTATGACCCAATAGGTTCTCGTAACATTGGTAGTGACTCTAAAATCTCATTTAAAGATATAAGCAATGAGTGACATTTAGTAATACATCATGGCTATCCAAGTGCCGAGAATGTCGTAGATTCGACCTAACCTGTCTATGACTATTTTATTGTATAACTTGGTCCTTTTGTCCATGATATCTAGATTAATTTACGAGGCATAGATTGTGTCATCCTCTCATCAATCTATGTATTTCTTGATCTCTAAGTGGACTTATTTAACCAAATAAACTCAATATCTCATACTGACTTATTTGAGCATGATTATACATTTTAGTCATCCTACTTGATAAAGAGGCCCACAAATATCACTTTCATCATATGGAAAGGACAAATTCCATTTACATCACTCACATCCCTCCGTACAACTCATTGCATACCCAATGAATGACTTTATAATCGACGTTGTTATAGGTGACCTTTATCGATACTAAAATACATAACTTCTTATGTAGTGAATCGTAGTGACTTTAGGTCAAAGGACTATTTATACTAATAGTCATTATGAGAATATTTATAACACTCATATAATAATCCATAAAACATTCTCATGGCAGGTCAATTCAGTATATATTCTTTAATATATACTCATGTGTTAATTTGATATCTTATATTCATGATTTGTGAAATTAAGTCATCAATTAACCTACATACTAGTCTCTATACATTAAGATTGCCCTTGTATATTACTACTTGAATAGGAATAATTGAGAGCAATATTATATATATATATATATATATATATATATATATATATATATCTATAGCA
>JBBUKS010000059.1:3356775-3367258 GCA_038050645.1 Hedychium gardnerianum | reverse complement strand
CTTATGAACTAAACTAGAATGCAAGATCTCAACTCTGAAAGCCCTAGTAGGTTTGAAGGACCCGATACTAGGCAAGGGAAGTCTCGATAGATTGTGGAACTAGGTAGGAAGTTCAGATGGGTCAAGAGGACCTGACATCTGGTAGGAGGATTCGATAGGTATGGAGGACCTGATATCGAATCATGTGGAAGACCTGGAAGGCCGATCCGATGGCGAGCAAAGTTTAAACAGGTCTGCAGAACTTGATGTTTGGCAGGTGAGTTAAGGTAAGCACCTTGAGTTAGTGTAGTGAGATCGTGTCCCAGTGGGACAAACCTTAGGCACTGATCCAACTAAAGAAATCAACGGAGGTTTCTAAGCTGAGATCAAGACAGGCCGAACTGTCATATTCATGCATATATGATCTAACTTCTATTTTGCAGGACTCCTAATTTTCTATGGTAAACTTTGTTTTGCAGGTAAATAAAGTTCTATAATTAATGGGTTTGGTCGACCAAACATGGGGATCCGTCGACCAAACAAATTAATATGGCACAGTATCAAAGAGTCTGCAAAGTTGGAAATTCAGTGGGATCAGTCGATGAATAAATGGGATTCGTTGACCGATCAATGTCAACATGGCAAAGGATCAGATCGAAGATCAGCAGAAATGGAATACACTGGGATCAATCGACGGATTAAGGGGATTTGTTGACCAATCAAATAAGGCAATAAATAGAGATTAAATCGAATCAACGCAGGAAAGGCATCTTTGTGATCAGTCGACAATAAGCTGGATCAGTCGATCGATCAAGCATGATTTCTGGGATCGAATGGATCAGATCAGAGCAAAGAAGGAAGGGCATGAGTTCAGTCAATGGATAGGAGGATTAGTCGACTGAAAGGATTTGTCTACTGATTGGGTTTTCAGTCGACGGAACGTAGCCTATAAATGAAATCCTCGGGGTCTAAACCGATAATCACCTCACTCCGTGCTCCATTCTGTTCCAACATCTGCTACTTCTCATGCAAGTTACTACATTGCCGGGAGGCTTCCGACAAGCTACATTTCACTTCATATTCCTCTTGTCGGTATTATTTATTACACATGCATAATCTTTAATTATATTCATCACTATACGAATTTGTGTCTTCGGAAGAACTATAATAGTGGATTAACCCATCGATATGATCCAAAGGGTCGTGGATTCTTGGAGTAGGAGTCAGCTAGGCTCTGTACCAAGTAAAAGGAATTGCGTACTCTTTTTGTTTATTTATTTTTTGCTGCAACTTTGATTTACCTAAAAAGAAAAGATTTTTGAATGAACAAGATTCACCCCCTCTCTCATTTTCCATGATCCAATAGTATCAAGGCTAGCATGAAAATTAGTAAAATCATACATAGAAGTGCTTGTAGGATGCTCATGATGAGAAAAAGAGGTTCTGTGTGTAGAGTGGGTGGCTCATCTATGAATACCGGTGGATCTTCTCTAACTATAGGAGATCTCTCCCTCATAGGGTTGACTATTGGTATGTGGCATCTTAGAAGGAGCTAAGTGTGGTTCACTAGATGGAAGAATTGGTAGGATTCGCTGTAACCTCCAAGTTTCTGGGTTCGTGATTGTAGTGTAATCAGTGTTGGGTAGTTTAAATGGTGCATAATTTTTTGTGACAAAAGAAAATGACTCACCATCGCGAATAAACATCCTAGAAGATAAACATACCCTTATGTCTATACTTGAACTCCCTTCCACGCACTCTAACTCACTAAAATCATACTTGAGGTTTTCAACTATATAGGAAATGAGTCCACCAACCATTATTCTCCTTGAAGGAGCTTTCCCGTCCTTAACAAGATGCCGAATAAAATGAGAGCTAAAGTCGATGCTCTTTTCATTCATCATACACCATAGGCATAGAAGTTCACTTAACCTCACAACCCCTTCACTATCTCCTTTTTCCAAAAATTGTATTTGCCATTATTCTATAGAGGTAGTAGAATATGGGATTTTGTAACTGAGAGGCTTTCACTCTTGAATGATCATATTCATTTAATCCTGGCAATTCCCTCCAAAACTCATTTGCCCTAAAACCCTTGGGTGATATTCTTTCCCCTCCAGCCGGAAGTTCAAAATAATAATTGAATTATTTTAAGGATCACTCGTAATCATCGTTAAACATTCAGAAAATGATCTTCCCATTCGTGGCGTTCTCTCTAGTTAAAGTTTCAACCTATAATGAACTAAGGAATTCAAGGGTTATCCTAGCATAAGTGGGACAGCGAATACTTATCAATTCATCCCAACTCACCCTACTAATTAACCAACAAATATCATCCTTAATCCCTAGGGTTTCCATAACATGTTCATCCAAATATCTAGTTGGCATAATCTTACACTTAACAAGGATATTATAACGTGATTTATGAATTTCATCGCGAAAATTATACTATAAGGATTGTTACCCTTGTCGTGTGCTTTTTCCTTTCCCTTGGCTTTGGAAGTAGATGTTTCTCCTTTCCTTGTCCGCTTCATCTTTTCTTCAAATGATGGAGATCTTTCAAATGATGAAACTAGAGTTCCAAGATGGGGTTTTCCGTAATGAAATCATTAGAGAAGAGAGGATGTCAAGATTTGGGGAAAGGAAATGCTTAAATACAAAGTATAATGGAGGAAGATGAAGTGTTTAGGGAGCTCTAGGGTCGGCACGGGTGGAGGCACGACTAGGGTTTGGCTAGCACGAGCGAAGTTTAAATAGGGTTATGGCGACTTGAGTCGTGTCGACTGGCACAACAGCCTCCCCCCTGCTTGGTGCCTACTATATTGCACAAATCACGCGGCATGGGGCACCCCCCCCCCCATGTCAGGCTCTATAAACTCCAAAAAATCTACAAAACATCAGCACGACCCTGCCCCCTCATGTCGGGCTCTATAAACTCTTGAATTTCAGCCACGAGTCATGCTAGCTGGCATGATCCCCTTGTGTCGGGGTTTCGGAAAGGCTTCAACATGGGCCACGGGTCATGTGGGCTAGCACGCCCTCCCCTCCCCTCCCCATGTCAGATTCTGAAACTTTCTAAGGTGATTTGTTTTTGCCCAATGGCTTGCAAAAAAAAAATGACTTGATAAAAACACATCAAAACTAAAAATTTAATGAAAGTAAAAAATTCAAATGATCTATGAAATTCTTGGGTTGTCTCCCAAGAAGTGCTTATTTAAGGTCTTTAGCTCGACCCTTTTCTCAACATCAACTAGGAGCCTTTGTTTTGAGGGGTTCCTCTCCCCTCCTTTAAGCATTCCAAGTTGACAAGGCACTTCCCTTGCCAGGCTCTTACAGGAATAATGTACTTGCCATGAATCAAAGGGTCAATGTTTGGTTCAGTTCTAGAGGTCTTTCAATTTGACCTTCCTTAACAAAATTCTTTTCTTCTCCATTGTTATCTTCATGAAAATCATTGGATAACCTTGTAAAGTCAAACTCCATCTTATTCTTTCACAATGGAAATGACAGTTTGTGATTTCTCACATCTATAATTATTCCGACAGTGGTTAAGAATGGTCTTCTAAGTATGAGAGGAATCCGAGGGTCATCTTCCATTAATAAAGACAACAAAATCATTTGGAACAACAATATCATCAATTTTTATAGGGACATCCTCAAGGACTCCCAAAGGATACCGACAAATATGGTCAGCCAATTACAAAGTCATGGTTGTGAGTTTTAGGTCCCTCAAACCTAGCTTTTTGAACAAGAAAAATGGCATTAAACTCACAGAAGCACCAAGGTCACAAAAAACTTTGCTAATTTTCTTATCCCCAATAAAACAGGGAATGAAAAAACTTCTTGGATCCTTCAGTTTGGAAGGAATCTCATTTTGTATAATGGCACTACACTCCTCAGTGAGTTCAACAATTTGAGTTTCAGCTTTCCTCTTATGTGAGATGATTTCTTTCATAAACTTTGCAAATTATGACATTTAGTGTAAAGCATCAAGTAATGGCACCTCCACCCATATTTTCTTCATCATTTTTAGAAATTTCCTGGATTCCTCATTGTACTTTGTCTTCAATAAACGTTGAGGAAATGGAATAGGTGATTGATAAGATTGCACTAGAGGTTTTAGCAAATTTTCTTCTTTGTGTTCTTTTAATTTGCTCAATTCCTCCTCAACCACTATAGGCATTTTAGGTGTACCCATTTTTGGTGTACCAGTTTCTTTGGCAAGGTCCTCTTCTACATTCTTCGTGCTTTCATTTGAACCTTGCAACACCTTCCCACTTCTCAAATTGATGGCATTAATATGTTCTACTGGTTAGTCTCCGATTATCCCAAAAATTTCATCGGAGTTCTTGCAATTGAACTCGCCACCTCTGCTACTTGGCTTTCAATCATCTTTGTATGGCTAGCAAGGGAATCCACTGAAGTCTTCAGCTCTCTAATCATAATCTCATGATTGAAGTGTTGTTGTCTAAACTTTCATTAGCTTCATATTGTGTTGTTATGAATTGCTCTATCATTTTCTCTATGCTAGATTTTTGTGATTGTTGTGGAGGTTCAAAATTTTGACCATAACTCCCTTGATTCTGATATGTCCCTTGATTTGATCGATAAAAAAAATTGGGATGATTTCACCATCCAGAATTGTATGTGCTAGAATAGGGGTTATTTGGCCTCGAATTGAAGTTATTAAGTCCATTAACATACTCTACCTGACCCCCTTGCATAGTTGTTAGAACCAAGCAATTTTCTCCAATATGGCCTGAATTTCCATAGATTTCACAAGATATATTAACAACATTAACTTGGTTTACATTCAATGAATCAATCGTGCTTGCTCATTGCATCTAATCATGCAGCCATAAAGTCCACAGAGTTTACCGAGTGCATCCCCGAAGTTGATACAGGAACACTCCTCTCGGTAGCCCATTGATAATGGTTGAAAGCTACACTTTCAATAATGTCTTCGGCTTCTTCTAGTGTTTTGTTTATCAAAGTTCACCCAGCGGCCGAGTCAAGTGAGACCTTAGTGGCATATGAAATCCCATTTTAGAATGTATAGAGAATTAACCATCTTTCAAGCCCATGGTGTGGGCATTGCTGCAACAAACTCTTATAACGATCTCACGCCTCAAATAGTGATTCCCCATCCTTTTGCATAAAATTTGTGATTAGGTGTCACATATGCGCAGTCTTGCTAGGTGGGTAGAATTTGCTTAAAATTTTTAGTTCGCATTGATTCCATGTTACAATGCTCTAGGGAGAAAGTGATATAAATCAAATCTTAGCTTTGTCTCTTAATGCAAATGTGAATAACATGAGTCTTATTACATCATCAGAAATCCCATTTTGTTTGTATGTTGTACAAATTTTCAGAAAATATGTTAAATATAAATTTGGATCTTCCATGGGAGTTCCTCCAAATTGACACTACTACATCATACGTATCAAGGTCTACTTCAATTTAAAGTTGTTGGCCTCAATTGAAGGTCTTACAATGCTAGATCTCAGCCCAATTAAATTTGTGGTTGTATAATCTCCAAGTAGACGATTGTTGTTTGTTATAGCAAGGTTCTAAGGTGTCTGATTTGGATCCATTGTTCTTTGTTCAATTAATCTTCAATGAAACGTTCAATAAATCTCTGAATCAAATGAAAGTAAATCCCCTAACCTTGTGGTTCTTCGCATGAACTAAATTTGTGTTTCTGAAAAAGGAAAAGAAACAATGCTAAGAAATCTGAAATAAATGCAAATGCAAAACAATAAAAAAAATAGTGTAATCTAATTAATTTGTTATTCACTAATATCAACCAAAATCACTCCTCAGCAACGATGCTAAAAACTTGATGTATGCAATCCGTAAGTACATAGAGTATCGTCAAATAATAAAAAAATTGAATTCATAAGAAATGATGGTCAAGTACTAATATATTAAGCAAATCCAATTGTTTAGACTAATTGTGGGTTTGGTTGGTTCAAGAACAAAAATATTAAGGAAAGAAAACAGAGAATCAAGTGAAGAAAGAGTGAGAACTGAGCTAGAGTAAGGAAAGAAAAGAAAGAAAGAGTGATCTGAGAGAGAATTTGTGGAAAAAGTGATTTTAGGATTTCGATTTCACCTAAATTATTGTAAACTCTAAATATATATTTGGTTTCCTATCCTCAATCGTGATTTATGTAGGTAGATCAGCCTATGTATTTGATGTGAACTTTTGAAACTACACCGACATTTCAATTCCAAATGTCCTCTACTTTCAAAGTGATAGAGCTGAGAGTTTGCTTTTCTAAGGAGATCCCTGTCATATAATCCCACAACCCCCAAGATGCCTACTCTTATTGTATGGTTATGAATTAGAATCGATCAATTAAGATCTAAGATAATCTATTGCTCCTCATGGTATAGAGAGCTACCTTCGTAGACGACTCTCCACGTCTTGGGGTTCTACGGGTCGGAGGATTGGGTTCTTCTTTCGATCCTTCCCCAAATCCTTGCGGAATATGAATGTTGTACTTTTGGCATCTAGATTGTGTTAAATCAATACCACAATCACACATATCATTGAAAAAATAATAATTCAAACTCTATAGATTAAACAAGTAGAATCTACATATCAATAAGGCTACTCTCTAATCCTAGAATCAAGAGTCTACTCCATGAAATCGGAGTTACAACTAGAAAACATCTTGAATACAAGTTGCAATCAAGATAATTCAGAAAAGAAAAAGAAAAGCTTAGTCTCGATGTAGTGGCTTGTCTCCAGTTGATCTCCGATCCAAATTCAGGGTGTTGAGAGTCAAAATCTCCTTGAATATGCTCTCCAAAGTCTTCTTGGGGCCCTTGAATGACACCCAATCAAGATCCCCTCTGTAGATATGAGTTTTGGATTCTATAGGTCATTCTCCATGTGCCTTACATAGGCCCATGCTCGCCGGCACGAACCCACCCCCCGTGTCGAGCATTGTGGCTGCTGGCAAGCGATTGCAAGTCTCTGACATGGCTCGTACTAGCTAGCAAGGGTCCCCCGTGTCACTTGCTAGATTTACTGGAAAAACGGGCATGACCCATGCTAGCTAGCACGGGTTGCCCGTGGTGAACATTGGGCGAGTCTGCATTTTCGGCATGGACCCCCTATGTTGAACACTGTGAACTCCTAGCGATTAGGCATGACCCTTGTCAGTTGGCACATGCGGTCCATGGTGAGCGCTCATAAGGCCTGAAGTTTGAGCATGGGCACACCCCCCCCCCCACGCCAATTTGTCCATGGCCCGTGGCAGCTGTTCTTCCCTTACAAAATTGTCTTTGAACCTCATTTGACTCCTTTTCATGCCCTATCAAAGAAAATACCCAAGAGAAACTCTTCGAACTAAAAAAGTATCAAAATAAAGCATAAATAAGTGAAAACATGGAATAAACATTCAATACATGGGATAAAATGTGTGCTAAACTATGATAAAAATCATATATGAAATGCACACATCAACACCTAGCCGAAGTAGTAGTTCCTTATTCTGTGGATTTAAATTACTAAAACACATGTCAAAGAAGACAATTCTCTTGACACGTTTTGCTTTGACCAAAGACTTATGAGTAATAATTCTGACAAAAGGTCATAGGATATACATCTCATTATAGAGGGAGTGTTGAATCCTCTGTGGACTATTCAAGCACCTTCGTGCATCTTGATTTATACCCAATCATCCTAGATCCACACCTCCGAGGAGATGCTCGCTTAAGATGTCAAAACATAAGTCTCCATGACTAAGATGACTTGAATACTCAAGTCTAAGGAAACTTGCACTCGAGCTGCAATGAAATCTTCATCGACATGTATAGAATCACATGAAGTCTCATAGTAAGTCACATCCAATGAACTAGTTACCCTTAACTAGCATCTATATATTAACTCTCAATATCCCAATATTTCCAACTAGCAAGAATTGGCTGCTTGGATAAACCAAGGAGTATAACATATGTTAGTCTCACAGAATTGATGATGTCCAGTCTCATCAATTCATCGACTAGGGAAGATTTCAATACGTACATAATTACACATGATGAGATATCCACTAATTGTGATCCAATCACAATTTTTCTCATGTTAAGCACCATATTGTGGACTTCAATAATTGAGTTTAAGATCAAATCATATGCATAGAGAATGTACACTCAAATAGTAAATTTATTTATCCAATAAATCATATAATATCTAAGGCGATTGCCTTAGTACACCTCTCAAATATAACACTTGCTACCCGGCTTGGACACCAATACTATGTTGGTGAGCCAAGTTGGAAATTGAACCTCTTGAATATGTCTAGATTCCATCAACTTGTTGATTTCAGACTAGATTATTTTGTTTTTCTCAAGTCCAAAATGTCTTTTTTTCTGTCGGACTGGTCGAGCATCAGGAAGCGTGTTCAGCTAGTGGACCATCACGGTCAGGGATATGTCTGTGACCTCTTTAGCTGACCAAGCGGAGATGTTATGATTGCATGAGAGACACACAATCAAGTCCTGTTTGAACTCCAAATGGAGGTCGACAGCTATTTGGGTGGTCCCCTTCGGTCGGTCAGGATAGATTTGTATGTCTTCTTGGCCTTCCATCGATCAAGACATTGGCATATCATGGACGTCTTGTAATGAGGTGCCTTGAGTTCGGTGAGCCTTCCATGAGTTAGTTTTAACTATGTCAACATAGCATTTTCTGGCCGCGTTTGGTCTCCTTTCACTTCTCCTACTCGGTTTTCTACCGAGAACTTGATTTTTAGTGGAAAGTGGAGATTGCAACTTGGAAAGTACTTAGTGTCAGTCTCTCTAGTATGACATTATAGGCAGAGGTCGTGTTTACAATAATGAAGGGTGTATGTCGAGTCCTCCTCAAAGGTTTCTCCCCCAAGGAGAGGGAGAGATCGATCTGGCCGAGCGGTTGCACTTCATGCCCTGTGAATCCATACAAGGGGGTGTTCATGGGGCAAAGCTCTTCCCCATCAAGATGCATTTGGTCAAAGGCTTTTTTGAAGATGATATTAACAGAGTTGTTTGTGTCCTTGAATACTCTCTTCACCGTGTAGTTTACGATAAGAGCTTGGATCACCAGGGCATCATCATGAGGAGTCTCTATTCCTTCCAAATCTCCAGGCCCAAAACTGATTGTGGGGCCGCTTCCTTTTCCTCGATTGGTGTTGACTCGAAAGCTTTCCAATCTTCTACCATGAGCTTTCCTGGCTCGATTAGAATCTCCATCTGTTGGACTTCCCGCGATCATATGAATTGTTCCTCGGGAATCAACCTTGCCTTTTCTTTTTTTTTCTCTTTATCCTTTTCTCGATCTTCCTGCTTGCAAGATCGTGATGAACCTCTGGGTTCGCTAAAGGATGAGCGAGTCCACCGACTCGATGATCGATCAATATCAGTGCGGTGAGAGCGTCGGGAAGGTTCGGGGGATCTTTTGCTCAACATACTCCAATTGGCTTTTCATTGATCGGCTATCTGCCATAACTCCCTCCCATATTGTTGGCAATCGCAAGTAGAATGGCTCTCCAACTAATGGTAGGCACAATAACTATTCATAGCCTTGGGTATCCATTGGCCTGACTCAGGAGTTGGGGCAGGGGCAGCTTCCACTATTTGCATAAATTTTTCTCCCCTCTAGTTCATAGGCTCTCGATTTGGCAAAGGAAGGGAGGGACTTTGCACTCAGACTAAGTAAAGGCGGGAGCAAGAGTTGGAACTTCCTTTCTCATTGTAGACTAGGCTTCTTCAACATGAACATATTTGAGCGCTCGGGCTTGCTGACTGTCGAAGTCGATTGGGGGCTTTTTTACTAGAGACTTAAAGAAATCTCCATCTATTAGGCCTTGTAAGAAGGTACTAATCAGTACATCTGAGGTAATCGAGGGAACGTCCATGGCTACTCGGTTGAACCATTGTAGGTATTACTTCAAAGGTTCATTGGGCTTCTTCTTTAGAGTGAACAAATCGAGTGGAGGTTTTTGATACCTTCGGCTGGTGGCAAAATGCTACATGAACACTATCTTAAATTCTTTCAAGGACCGAATGGAAGAAGTAGCGAACCTATTGAATTTCTTTTGAGTCGAGCCCGAGAGAGTCATCAAGAAGACTTGACATTTGATGTCATCTGTATATTGATGCAATAGGGAGGCATTCTCAAATTTACATATATGATCCTTGGGGTCGGATGCTCCAGTGTATTCCCCGATTGGCAGCA
Organism: Hedychium gardnerianum; assembly: GCA_038050645.1. Lineage (NCBI taxonomy): Eukaryota > Viridiplantae > Streptophyta > Magnoliopsida > Zingiberales > Zingiberaceae > Hedychium > Hedychium gardnerianum. Next base: position 3,357,053 of record JBBUKS010000059.1, on the reverse strand, counting down.
CTCGAAAATGGCGCGATAGCTCATCTTGGAGAATGCTCCTCGAAAATGGAGGACCTCGGGGGACCTTCATTCTATTGGGGTTGCAAAGTTGCTAACAAAGTCCCACATTAAAAACACATGAGAATGATCATGGGCTTATAAGGAAAAAAATATCTTCATTAGTATGAGGCCTTTAGGGTAGAGCCCAAGAGCAAAACCATAAGGGCTTAGGCCCAAAGTGGACAATATCATACCATTGTGGAGATATCTAAATTCCTTCGGTCCTAACAATTGGTATC
>JBBUKS010000059.1:3342741-3356282 GCA_038050645.1 Hedychium gardnerianum | reverse complement strand
AAATAAAAGCACTTTATATTATGACAGAGAGAAATGTATTTAAGCAAAAGTGGAAAGGTAGAAACACAGTCATGTTATGAAATGCAGATCATACCATCATCAAAAGAATCAATTGAAAATCTCAGAAACACAGCAACTAGAATATCTCAAAAAGCTGACTATAACTGAAAACTGCTAAATATTAGAACCAATCAAAATATATAATGAACAGCACGCAAATGGGCTGGATATCCCAAGGCCAAACATTAAAACCAGTATTTGCAGACTGAACCTAAAACCAGTGTGGTTAAAAGTTACTAATTGTATCAACACTCTAAATCCAAACACACTAGCTGAAACTTCCACTACTCTATTTTCTGAATCACACCAGAAGACTTTGTTTTTCTTTGTCTTTGACTAGTCGTCTATTTAAAGGAATGTTGAAAGAACTCTAGATGTCAAAACATTAAGACACCAAACTGATCTCTCAAATGTATTTGTTAGCAACAACAGAAGACCGATTCATAACCCAGTAATTAGCATCTATAAACCTAGCATAAAACCCTCCAGTAACTGCTTTGTGAAGCCTACTAGAAGTCTAGAATATCACCTTGAGACTTGTGTTCATGTTTCATTTCCAGTTGTTTAGTTTTAATTCAAAATCCAAATGCAGTTTAGCTAAATTCTTTTCAACTGTAGGATGTTAAAAGAAAATCTAGATACTCAAATTTTTGAAGAGCGTTTAAAGCATTTAAAGCTAACAAAGCTATGCATAGTAGGCAAACTACCCAAGTTGACTAACAGTACATTACTAAATTGGTTGAAGTTACCATTGCTTGCATATTTTATTATGTAAGGTTTGTCTCAAGCAAGTATTGGCAATCAGTACCATACTGTTGACTTGTCTCAAGCAAGCATTGGCAATCAGTACCATACTTTCAACTCAATCATGGGGTATTTTTCAATCCATTGACATTCCGTCTAAAGAATCAATAGACTAAACATACCCTGCTGTTTTGCCAGACCAAGATATTCAAGGGATGATAACTCTGTAATTAGGAGTAAATAACTTTGATAATAATTGTAATTTGTATTTAGCCTAGTACTGTTAGTCAACTTGGGTAGTTTGCCTACTATGCATAGTTTTGTTAGCTTTAAATGCCTTAAACGCTCTTAAAAAATTTGAGTATCTAGATTTTCTTTTAACATCCTACAGTTGAAAAGAATTCAGCTAAACTGCATTTGGATTTTGAATTAAAGTTAAACAACTGGATATGGACTTCACAATAGTGCGAGACATAGAGGCACTTTCTTGTCAGAATCACCTGATGGCTTATCATTACATATAGTTGGCTGCATCCAAATATTTTGGAAAGTGCTCTCTTTAAGCATGTAACGGAAATACATATTTATGTCAATTAAGATAGGGGCTGACATTATGCTTATTTAGTACTTGGAATTTATGTCTTTTAACCTTGTACCATTCAAAAAGTTCACTTTAACTGATCTAGATCTTGGATCAAACTAAACAACTGGAAATGAAACATGGACACTGTCTTGATGTAAGTAATTCTTTGACCCACTTGTGGTAACTTGGTGTGTCATTAATCAGACAATATGCCTCTAATAGGTGCTTTTTTCCCCTTGAAACACCTTAAGTTTAAAAAATTCTCCTAATCTTCATCATCCCAAGAGAAAAAATATGCATTCATTTTTGGTATTCATGCTTCAAATACATACCACTTTTATGTTCCTACTAGATAAGATTAATGCTAAATATACATATGGAAGCTAGAAGACTTGATGCCCATTCAATCCACATGTACAAGTATGGTAGTTCATTAGATAAAATCAGCCCTTTTCCTAATAACTTGAGCTTTTGTAATAAGTGGTTAGCCAATTAATTTAATGTGGTATCAAACCAGAAGGTCTAGAGTCCCAATGCTACTTGAGTCAAAGAAAAAAAGGTTGCCTAGAGTCCCAATGCTACTTGTGTCAAATAAAAAAAAGGTCTGTACCTTGAATTTTTGATGCGGTCATGATGCATATGAGAGAGAGAGAGGCATGTTGAAGGTAGGAGACTCTTGCCTATTGATCCCATATGGATAAGTGTGATGGTCCATTAGATAAAGTCGTTTGGCTTTTTAGATAATTATTTAGCCAATTAACTTTAACAAATGATACTCCAAAACCTACTACCTGAAATTGTACTGTAATAGCTTTTTAATTCTATTAATTAACAGTTGGCTATAGAAGCATCTCTGCTGCCCAATTTGGGTTGATTACTTTGTCCATTAACCCCTAGTGTTTGTGTTTATTAGGTTTTTCATACAAAGATTTTTCTATTAGCATAATTGAGAATAAATATGTTGAAATACATTAATAATGTTAAGATATTTTTGAGCTGCATTGGTAAACCTACTGAATTGAGTAGGCCATAGGGATTGTTGACCAATAAAGCTGTGCAGGATGGTCAGTCCGGGTAAACTAAGTGGGTTGGATGTATCGGTTGGGATGGGTGAATTGGTAAAAGGTGGGTGTGATCGATGAGTTGGACAAAATAATCATCAAGGAACCGAATCCTTCTCCATTACTAGGATTCCTACAAACTAAACATCTATCTCATTCTATGTATCAAATACTATTTCATTCCTTGTCAATTTTATTCTTTAGGAATAGTTATATAGTCCTTATAAATTTCATTTGTGAACAAAAGGGATCATTGGAACTGTTGGGCATCAGTTTGAATCATTCAGTTTTGTTTTTTTTTACTGTTCTATTATTCTCTTAAGTAACTCACCTGATCTTGCAGGTGAAGATATATTCTTAGTATGTGAACTGAAAAGACTCAGACTATCTAAAGATTGGATGGGGAACAGATGGGTTGATATCACCTCCAAACCTGATATCTTATCAACAATTTCTTCAGTTAGCCAAAGGACAAACCCTGTTTCATGCCCGGTCATCATGAAGAGGGCCGAGTCTCATGGCTCTGCAATGTCCGATCAAGAGTTCATCACTAGCCAGGCAAACTCAGTGGAACAAGGTAAACAAGTTGAAGCCAGCCTGGTCGCTAATGCTTCTATGCAAATCGACAATAAAGTGAGCCATACCAAGGAAGCGGTCAAAAGGTGAATCATAAAGGTGAAGGAAGCAGTGTTGGACCAATATTAATGCTCGGTGTATGTAGTTTTTATCGTGTATATATATGAGGATTAGTGCTTTAGTAGTACATTCCCTGATCTTACTCTGACCTACTGAAGTAGTCGCAATGTAATCCCTAGCATTTAGGTCAAACCATAATATGCGGAAGGCATGATAGTAATGTTTGCTTTGTCTCATCCCCGTCATGGTGTCCCAATATTATTGGTACCATGCATCATATGGAATGGACGTCATTAGCATGTTTCTCTGCGTTGTCTCCGGTTTTGATTCATTTTTTTTTCCCTCTTGGTTAGTGACTTTGTAGTTACTCTCATTTGGATGAGGAAGGTGATCAAGAAAATAGGATTTGTAGTACAGAAAGTTCATGTTTTTGGTTTGGAGCTTTTGTCCTTTACTTTTTGAAGTCTTTCAAGGATGGATGGATGCATCGTAGTTGTCGAGTTCCTTACATTTGGATTTCTTGATGCTCAGCCTGAGAGTTCTATGTCTATATCAGGCTATTGACTAGCTACTACATGTAGAATTCAAGGTCAGATTTCAACTCATGTCTATTTCAGACTGTCTTTCTAATAATAAAAAAGAAAAATCCAACCAGACATCTGTAAACATTAAAAATATCTTAGCGTATGCATGTTTCATCTCGATCGATCTTTTTGACATTTGTTGCAAATGCATACTTTACTTGCTCTAATTTCCTACAGGATCCTTGACGAAACTGAAGTGCTTGATTTTGACAACAAACCTCACGCTGTGGTCGATTGTGGATTGGTCCAAGTTTATCCGGGGACAGAGTTTGAATCCATGATCCAGCCTTGTCGTTATTTCTTACGTTTCTCCTCCTAATTCTCTATATTTGAGTACTCGCCAGTCCCAGTCAAGGTTTAAAAACATTCTTCATCATTCAACGAAAGTGACACTTAGCACCTCAGTTTGGCGAGTTTTAATTTGTATTGCGGCTAAGATCGAGGGAGGGGAGATACGTAACGGTCGTGCCTTTCACATCCATTTTGCCTGTAGTTTCCCAGTCTCCTTCCACTGATATCCACTGATACGATGTCTCTCTATTTTTTTTTTAATTTAAATATTTAATTTTTTGAATAATTAATTTTAAAAACAATCAATTTAATTTTATAGAAATTTTTTATCCACCAGATAAATTTTAAAATACGAATGATTTATCGCTTTGCACAAACGTTCCAAGATGATCTTTCCGCCGGAAAAAATTAATTGTGATATTTAATTTTCAAGAAAAAAAAACTCTATAAAAATCAACTTTTATTTGATAAAATAATTTTATCATATCAATTCGATTAGACTGTGAGAGCAATCTGATCTCCTGATACCTCTCTAACTTGCTTGCTTTGCTTTATTAGTGGAGGAATGATTCAAGTGTTAGACTGGTCAGTGACTTGGGAAAAACGGAACTTCATCACTTTCTCATCTATGGTAAAAAAAAATAAAAAGAACATCCTTTATTTTTGTTATAAAAATATTATTTTTAAAAAAATATATAAAAAAACACTTCTAATACATGGAACAAATTTAATTAAAATTGCTATTAGAGAGAACTTGATTAGTAATTTTTAACAAAAGTTATATTATTATTTTTTTAGAATATGACGTGCCCCTTTAATATTTTTTAAATGAGATATTTTTTTATGATAAATAAAAATAAAAGTGTCTTTTCATTTTTGCTCGACTTATTTTGATAAGAAAAGAAAGTGCGCTTTTTAATTCCGAGGAGATGAATGGTGGGATGAGAATATAAGGAATGAAGAGTGGTAGGTAGTCGAGTGAAGATAAAACTAAAGGTGAAACCTCTTTATTTTAGATTTGATGGTTTTGCTTTAGATTAAATGGATATGTTTTGTTTTTTTTTTCTATATAAAATAAGCCATTTAGGTCTGGGAATAAGTGGTGACACTCACTTTCTACGTGAGATGTTCATACAAGCATGGCATCATATATGCCCCACAAGGGTGATATAATAATAAATAAGAGAATGATCAATAGAAATGAATATTATGGATGTCGGCCTTTAAATATGGATAATGCTTTGAATTTATTCAATAGATAAATCAAGAAAATGTTATCTATTTTCAAAATTAATTTGATGAAATTTGAACGTCTAAATTATATAATAAAATAAAATATTCATTAAAGAAATGGGGCTGCATTTTCACCAGCAAATTTCTACTCTTTGCAATCTTTCTCAAGTGCAGACATCAACTCAATCTGAGAAAAAAATTCATTGAAGTCCCTTAATACTAAATTAGATTGCATATTAAAGGAAGAAAGCTATCCACTGGCTTCCAAGGTTCAAAATAAAATTGGAATTAGTGATGAAGATACTTTTATATAGTGGCAACAACTAGAAAAATTGAAATGGACATAAATCAGAATCAGTTGAATAATGTTATGGTTGAGAATTTTGATTTCCATATTGAAAATATATAAAAAAAGATTATGAATTTATAAAGTGAAAACTATCTTCATTGATATAAAGTCTTTTATATAAAATTCAAAAATAAATTTACGAGAGCTTAGGCTTAAAGTGGATAATATCATAACATTGTAGAAGTCCAAATAAATTAAGGATGACCGAATGCTTGGCGAAAATCTTAAGGAAGTGAACCATGGTGAAAAGTTCAAGTAGGTCAAGGATGACCGGATGCTTGGCGGAAATTATCTCGATTGATCGGATACTTGAGGAGAGGTCCGGAGCAGATCAAGAGTGACTAGATATTTGACAAACATCTTGAGGGAGTGAACCCTCTTAGGTGATGAAAAGTTTAAGTAGATCAAGGATGACGAGATGCTTGATGGAAATCACCTTGATTGACCGGATGCTTAAAGGGAGGCCCAGAGCAGGTCAAGGGTGACCGAATACTTGAAGGGAGGTCCAAATCATGAGATAATGGTGGTCCTTCATTTAAGGAGAGGATTATTAGAAATATAATGAAAGTCCCACATTAAAAATACATGAAAAAGATTACGGATTTATAAGATGAAAGATATCTTCATTGGTATGAGATTTTTTGAATATAACTCAAAAATAAATTCATAAATAATATCATACCATTGTGGATATATATAAATTCTTTTGCTCGTAACAATTATTATGGATAAACAAGAAGAGCTATCCCTAGGGTAATGGTGTAAGTAGGGCGCTTCTTAATTTCTCAAATATCTAAGGATTGAATTTTAGGTACGGCGAATTAATGAATGAATTTTACTTAATAGTCGGTCAATCTAAGAACGTTGGATTGTTGGGCCGTCCATTGTGAGTGCTTTCTGATTTATCCTGATGATCAATACAAAATTTTCGTAGAGCCGGATGAATCACCTCAAGATTAGTGCTTAGGTATCCAACTTCCGTGGGGGCGTAAGCTGTATACTGGTGCTTAAAAGAAAAAACAAGAAGAGCTGATGGCTGCCTTCACTAATTACTCTAGACATTTGTTGGGCCAGTCAGTTATGGGTAGAACCAAGATAAATGCAAGAGAACTCATTAGAGAACATTTAGGGCTGCAATCACTAGCTGCTCCTTTCACCATTGGTGAGATTGATAAAGCTGTTAGAGAATTGGGGAAGTTAAATTCTCAAGGGCCAAATGGGAATAAAGGCAGAATTGCCATGTGCAAAATGGGACAACAACAACAAAAATAATTAAGTCATCCTCCTATATCATCAGACTTGATATCTTATTATATCTTTTTACTAATCAAGTCTTCTTCGATCTCTCCGTTTGATATCGCGTGTGCAAAATGGGAAATTCTCAAATTTAACATATGTAAGATTTTTGAAGTTTTTTTTGTAGGTGCCCTTCAAACACGTTGCCTAAATAATGCCTACATCACTATGTGCCTAAAAGCCCTACTTCAACAAGTCTTGGTGACTTTATACCAATTGCCTTTTGAAACTCTTACCATAAAGCTGATCTCCAAAGTTCTTGCCACAAAATTACAAACAGCCATCAATTCTCTAATAAGTGGCCTCCAATTTTCTCTCATGAAAGGGAAAGATGCCGAAGATTGCTACATGACAGCAACTGAGGTCCTGAATTGGTGCAATACAGAGCAAACAGAAGTTGTAACGGTTAAAGTCGATTATGAAAAAGCTTTTGACAAAGTCAGTGTTGATTCTAAAACTTCATGGTTTTACCCCAAGGTGGATGAAATGGACGGAATAGACCATCACTTCCTCCCATAGTGCCATTTTAATTAATTAATGTGCAACCTGGTCCAATATCTATACTTTTGTTCAATATTTTCATCTCAGGCATTCTCATCCATCCAAATGTAACAGAAACCCAGTGATTCTACAATATGCTGATGGTACACTCATTATCATCAAAGGTGAGGTGGATCGACGACATGAAAAGTCTCAAAGTTCTTCTTACTTGTTACACATTGTTCAGTGGCATGAGGATTAACTACAACAAAAGCTCCTACACTTACACTAGCAAAGGTGTTTGGATGCGAAGAAGCTAAGCTGCTTATAAGCTACTTGGCTTTCAACTTGTTCTGAAGAAACCAGACAAGGAAAAGATTGATAAGATCAGATTGAGACTGGGCATAATCTGGAACCAGAGGGCAAGAATCTGGTAGCTTGGCACAAATGTAAAAGATGTATAAGTCACGGAGGGCCACAATTGTAGATTTGAATCTTCACAACCATGCATTACTGAGTTCATGGTGGTGGAACTTATTATCCAATAAGCAAAGTTAATCCGGTATGACCGAAACTAATCAAAATTGCTGTATAAACTTCAGATCAAATATTCAGTCCCTTTCACAAAATTCCAAGAATTGTTCAGATTTTGCACTACCCTAGAAACTGCAATCTCTCAAATCAAGAAGCAAGCAGTCAATAGATCTGGACCTTGGTTCATCAGAAAGAGCAATCCAACTTCATAAAGAAACGCTGAATAAAATCAGTATTTGTTTGTATAATATCGACTGGAATCCAGAGGGACAGGATGATCTATATTGGAAAAGCAGTATGAACGGCAGTTTCGGTGTAAGCTCAGCCTACAAAATCATGTCTGAAATGGGTTTTGGATCATCAAGCCTCTCTAACATTTGGATTTCTTTTACTTCAAAGGAGGGCAAATTCTTTTCTTGCTGAATAATAGCCTCAACTGAAAACGAAACTTCAGTAAGAAAGGTGTGAATATAATTTCAACTTATTGTGTCTTCTGTTGTGGACATTTAAAAATTGTTAGTGATCTTTTCAGTGTAATTTCAAAAAAGCTGGGTGGTTTTGTGGCCTCAAGTTTGGGAATTGAAATGGAATCATCAGAACTTTCTTTCAGGAGAAAGGTTCAAGCAAACAAATGCTGTTCTAACTTGGTGCCAAACATGTTTAAACAAATTCAAAGGAAAGACAATCTATGTAAGCTATGGCTGGAAAGATTGAATCAAATCGAAAGGGTGAAAGCAGATTCTGCTCATGGAGATCAAGAAAATGGTCGATAACCTGATTGACTTCGGCTGCGGCTGCTAAAATGTCTTGGAGAGCACTTTGGCTAAGGAAAAATGAATCCAAGGATTTTATTCTTCTGCAAATTTCTTTGATTTAAGTGTTAGTTCTTTGAAAATCCTAAGCCGCATGAATTCTAGATATCCGAAATAAGAATTCGATTAGAAAAAACAAGAACATGAGCATGGATCTAGTTTCATCAATTAAACATGACATAATAACATAATGAATACATAAACCGAAAATGACAAAGAACCTGTTTGTAGAGCCATAGTCTTTGCCTTTAGCGTCGTCCAAAGAGATCCCCTGAGGAAGAAGAAGAATAAGAAGTGGAAGCAAAGGGGAAGATCTTGCAGGGTTGACGGCGCCGAATTCTCTTGGTCTAATGGGGAACCAAGAGATGTGTCAAGAAGATGCCCTAAACCCTTGGAGACCTCCCCTTATATAGACAACCAGTCCATTATCAGCCCATAGATGATAACGGATTAGGCTAAAGGGTTCTACACATATAAGGTCCACATCCAATAATCCGAAATCCAATAACTTAAGTTAGATCACTTAACGGGTTTCAGTATCGCAAGTCTTTAAATCGCATGTAAGCCCACCTTAAGAGATAATTAAATCCAACAGATGCAAGTAATATGCATAACTCTTGTAATTAATTATAGGCTCTTTTCTTGAAAAATTGTTCATGTGCATATTATGTACATTATTTCACTCATCGATTTCAACTAGCATTAACTACACTTGTTGAAAAGAGATATTCATTTGGTTATTCGTTTCAAAATTGAATTTAATCTATTAACGCATCTCCTAAACGTTATGCTGAATTACATTCTGCTAAAAAAAATTGAAGTTGCACATATGGTAGCTACTAGTGAATGTGATACTGGTAGAGGATGTAATCAAATTGAAATTTTACTAAGTTCTAATTTTGACTCAATTTATTACATGATTGATATGTATCACTTTGTGATTATCGTGTTAGAAAACATGAAGGATGATAGATCTTCTAACTCAATCCGTGGTGAAAAAGAGTTTTTAGTAGATTTTATAATCATCTATATCGAATGGGAGTTATTGAAAAAAATTGATAACGATATAATAATTAGTGAATTTGATTTTAAGATAAATCAAAAATCACAACTTCAATAGTATTTTTGCCGGGTGCTTTTGAATATATTGAATATTAAGTATTTTTGTTTCATATTCTTAAAAAATTACTATTCACATACTTTTTATTTTATTTATATTTATATTTTCGAATAAATTAATTAATTGTATTAATTATAATCATCGATCAGCCCCAGGTAGTTTTGAATCTTAGCTACGCCCCTGTCAACGGGCGCATGCCCTCAGAAAAAAATTATTTCCACCTCTTAGTCACTTAACGGTCGACTATAAATTGATCCTATGATTTATTTTCCTTCGCATAATCTTAAAACGGAATGTGAAAGACATTTGAGATGAATATAATCATTTTTACTATAATGTAATGAGATTGATTCATCTCCGTATGAATTTTGTACTGTGGAATTGTTCCAAGCGAGATCACTTTTTCTATTATAGCGTAAAGCAGTCTTGACAGATCATGTCTCTTGTGCAAGACTTCATCTATCAATATATATTAAAGAAACATATATATTCTACCATTTATGTCTCAAAATCAAAATATGTATAGGATAGTTAGGCCGTTTTTCAAAATTACAATTGTACTAGTTCGATCAGGTGAAGCCAATCAGTAATTTCATTTTCATGTAGAGTTAGAGAAACTCTTGCTTTTACTATTTTTTTTTAATATTGTTCTTCTTTTGAAGTAGGAGGTCTCGGTTTAGTGATAACTATTCACCTTTATTATGATCGAAGTTCTATTAAAGAAAAGGTTATGAAGGTGAAAGCGAGCTAAGAAGTTTCTAATATTTTTTCTTCCTTTATCTGGCCTTGTATTCCTTAACCCTTAAACTAAACTTCTCAAAACAGGACATCAAATTCGAATTTTATTGGGATCCATAATACGATTTACATTCCATAGAACACACATTTAATAGATTACATATTCGATCTGCATAAGCAATCAGCAAAAGAAATTTTTCATTTTCGCATTAATATCATAAATATATGTTGGAATGAGGAATAGAGCTGCTAGCGTAATACCGACTGCACCTTGCAGTATTATACAGCTTGTCCTTCCTCTGGTAGTAAAGCCTAGCTCTGAAAGTTTCTTATGTGATTCTGCATAATCTTTGAAGAAAGCATCCTCGTCCTACGGAAACCCGAAATTTACTCATGTTTTAAAGAAATTTCAAATCACAGAAATGAAACAATGATTAATATATATTACCTCTGCATATAGCTCAACATAGCCTCTGAAAACAGGATCTTCTAACAGAGCAAGATCAGTATGAAGTTTCAGGAGTCCCTCTGTTTCCCCTTCCAGCAATTCTCTGTAGAGGCAAAATCCAAGTAAAAGTAGTTAGTTATCAATTGTACTTAGATAACACAATTTCTTGATAATTATTAGATAAGTCATACACATAGTAGGAGTTATCAAACTTGAGAGGATCCTTTGTCCATGGGCCTTCATGTCCTGATCTCTCTTGATGCCCTTTTCCCTTTAGCAATGAATATGAGTTTCAGTATCATTCATTACATGTAGTTAGTTAATCTGCAAGAATGCTGCTAGTTTACCAGGGTGTGGCCTCCAGACAATGCCACAATATCCTTGTCTGTCAAACCCATGCGGTAAAAGACTTCCCTCAAATGTGAAACACCTAAAATTTCCAAGCCGTTATGTAACAGCTTATGAGCATTCCGTAGAAGTGAAGAAACTAAGCCATCAAAATTGGTGGAAAATTGGTTGCATCAGGTCATTAAATAGTTATAACAGATGAATCACCTTGATTGGCATCTGGAAGACGTCCTTCTTCAGGACAAACAGATGAATCCTAGAAAAGAAAACACAAAAACAATAAGAATTTAGCCCTACAAATAGCAGCAGCTTCAACTGAAACACTTGAACATACCTTTCTTCCTGGCTTAAACTGAACAGTTGGTCCACCGGTTACCTCCACCGCAACTACTCCAGCAAGCTGCCAGTGTTTTCAATCCAGTTATTTTGATCCTACCGAAATGGAACTACTAAAATAGAAATCGGAAATACTAGTTGAAACCAGAGTTAGTCCATATGAAACATATGCAAATTGAAAGACAACCGAGTGGAACTGAGACAGGAAAGTAAGTAACCTGGTAGAGGTCTGCATATGAAACTTTTGGATGTTTGTCCTTTACTGGTTCTGTAGCCAACAACATATAATGTCCAGTAACTTTCAATTTCGCATGGTTATGAAACTAAACAAGCCTACTGCAGAAATTTCAATAAAGTGATGTGTGTGTCGACCTAAAAGATCAATCGCTATTTTAAGTCCAGCGTTTGCTCGATGAGAATACTCCTCCTCCAACCTTATGGAGCCATTCGGGCCGCCAGTTTTTGTTTTTGCATCATATGTGCCAGCATCATGCCATCTGCAAAACTCTGAATATGTGAGAAATCATATTGTGGACGAAGAGACTTCAATCTCACCATCGAAAACATTGCAAAGTTACGCGAGACGGAGAATGATGGGAGCGCAGTTCTTGTTTGAGATGAGAGCACGGAGCTCCCTTCGTGCCTTCTCGATCTCCTGGAGGTACTCTGCGTCCACCATTGCGTCTTCCTGGGCAGAGCTGAAAGTGTCGATTTTGCCTGCTGTAACGGGAAGAGATTTATACTAATGAGAAGAAGAAGAGAATAAAGGAAGGAGCGCGGGAAGGAAGGAACTGGATCCGTGGAGTAGGCATAGAGGACAAGGCAGGAAGCTCCTCAGTCTGTTTGGTTAAGGAGCAGTCAATCTTTCCGGCAAAAAACAAGCACTCTCGAATCTTTCTTTAGTGATCTCGTTTTTCACTTGTAATTTTAAATATTCTTTAGTGAAAATTATTCTAGCATTAAAGTTAGTCTTAAACTTACTTTATCCGATTTATTTGCCGGGGTTTTTGCCGAATGACCTGTCGGGAAATCGGATGTCCACAAGTATTTCGACCGGCCAAGCTTAATTCTCAAACAATGAATATCCCCAGGTACTAAGGTTTGATATCGCCTAACACTATAGTATAACATCCCGAGTGCTAAGGTCGGACATCCCCAAGCACTCCGATTTGGCATGCCCGAGCATTGAAGCTTGGTATTCCTGAACACCAAGAATTATGACCGTCTCAATCATTCTTGAGAGGCTTAAATTTTTTTTTTAAGATCTTAATATATATTTTTTTTTAAAATATAAATTTTATATATAATATTATTATTAAAAATATTTAATTTTATTAGTAAATTTTAAAAAGATTATTTTATACATTATAAAAGATTATTTTCTTAATTAAAAATAATGATCAATTAGATCATGTAACAATAACTTTATCTTCTATTTTTTATTAGTAAAATTTAATAAATAATTTTTTTTAATGTTAACTTTCAAATATAATTTTAAATTATAAAATAATATATTTGTCTAATGAATATTTTTAATTAAATAAATAAATTTAAATTTCACCAATAAAATATTAAAAATACTAAATAATTTGGCAACCAGTAACATATTATTGTAATACTATTAATATATATTTTAATTGCTATTTTTAAAAAAAATATCAATCAATTTTAACTTCGATAAAAGAAAATCTTGACGTAACAGTAAAATTATTATTGTGTGATCTAGAGGTAACAAATTTGAGTAATAGATATAGTCACTGCATACAATAGACCCTTCTCCGAGATCCTGTATTAGCGGGAGTTTCAAACTATCTTTTATCAATTTTAACTTTGATAAATTATTAATCAAATTTATTTAGCCAAAAATATTTAGCTAATAAATATCGAC
>JBBUKS010000059.1:3322927-3338497 GCA_038050645.1 Hedychium gardnerianum | reverse complement strand
CAAACTTTGGACCAGATCTTTAATTTGCTGGATCATGGCCCAATCTTGAGTATTAAGCCTTTTGTCTCCTGTTGGGCATATCTTGGCGTAGAGGGGGCTCAAAAGTTTGCCCAGATTAGGAATGTAATTTCTTGCATAATTTAATAAGCCAAGCTAAGAGCGCATATCGTGCTTCGATGTTAACTCAGAATTTTTAAATTCCGTAATTTTTTTAATGATATGGGGTTGTAACCTGATTTTTCTTTTACCGAGCATTGCCCCCAAGAACTCAATTTCTGGCTCTGCGATTTTCATCTTCATCGGGCTCAGGATTAATCTATTTGCTTTGCAAATCTCGAGCATAACTTTAAGATGCTTTGCATGCTCCTCTTCATTCTGAGAAAATATGAGGATGTCATCAATGTAAATGACAATACAATCCTCAGTACCTTTGAAACAGTTGTCCATTTTCCTTCCTTTGGAAAATGGAAGGAGCATTCTTGAGCCCAAAGGGCATCACGAGCCATTCGAAAAGGCCATATGGGACCCAGAAGGTCGTCCATTCAACTGAATCCGGATGCATAACGACTTGGTGAAAGTCACTCTTCAAGTCAAACTTTGAGTAGATCCGGCTCTTGCTTACTTTCTGCAGGATGGTGTTTATCCGCGGGAGGCTGTACTGATCCTTATTAGTCAGATCATTCAGCCTCTTGTAATTGAACACCATTCGTTCTTTCCTTTTTTTTCTCTTTGCATGTTACTGGGTCAATCGTTATTTCGGAATTGACTATTATGACGGTTGTCCGGTGTCGACTCTTGTTAGGCCTTATTACTCCGATTTCCAGCAAGGCCTTAACATGCTTAGTGAAAGCTTCCTTTTGTTGTGGGGTCAGGTGCTTGATTGGTCGGTCTTCAATTGTGAAATCTGGGTTTTTGATGTCCATATGGCAGGTGATCTGATTCTTCGACCAATAGCGTAAGGGGTTCTCTCCTATATACCCTTGTTCTTTCAGCTCTTTAAGCAAGGGTCTAAACTGTTCATTGAACTGTTGAGTTGATGAGTTGGCTGAGTAGTATATCATTTCTTTGATTTGTATATACTCTTCTTCTTCAAGTTCCAGCTCCTCTATAGCGGCTGCAGACGTGACAGAAGGCAATGTACTGATAGTTGTTAGATTCTTATAAAAGGTTACCACATTTCCTTCGATACGGACGCCTCCATGCATGGCTCTGATGAAATTGCATCCAATTATCATTTGTATATTATCTCCCAGAACCATAGGAAATCTGTATGTATAGGGGATTCTGAAGGTGTTTTTTCCTATAAACATTCTTCCTTGCTTCACCTTCATTTTAGCCGTCTGTTGTGAATTTATACCGCTGAAATGTACGATAAATGTATTGTCTTTGAGGGCTTCCTTGGGAACGGATTTTGAGTCGACACAGCATGTAGTTGCTCCGGTGTCGAGTATAGCCCTGAGTAGGAATCTAGGAATACCAGGAATATCTATTTCAACTCGCAAGTTGTAAAGCATATTTTTCACTAACCTGGGTGACTCAACCTGATGAGCAGCCGTGACCCTGCTCGTGGTTTCCTCTAGAAGCATGTTAGTTGCTTCTGTTGAGTCATCTTCTATTACCGTTGCCTTTCTTTTTTCTTTTAGCTCACGAAAACTTCCTACCGGTTCAACTTCAAGAAGTAGTTCTTCATATTTTAGCTTCAAATATTTTACTTCCTTTTCTAGCCTGCTGATCTCGTCTTGGCACCATTGGATGTAGTACTGTTGTTCTTTAATAAGATTTTGCGAGAAAAAGGGGGCTGGTGCTGACGGAGCTACTGGCACTTCTTTCTGGAAGTAGTATGGTCCGCAGAGGTTGCAGACCATAATAAGGCATTCAGGGCAATGAATTCTTGCCCTCTTCAATGTTTCTCTCTTACAGCATGTACATGCAGATGGCTGTGGTGTACTGATTTCTTCATTGTGACGCCAATTATGCAAGCAGTTTTGCTGTGCTTCTGCTAACTTGATCTGGGGGCGGTAACCACCGTCTACTTGTCCTAACATCAATAAGACCTCATTGTTTTGACTGAGGGTCCTAAGAGTTGGTTGTAGGTCTTCGCATTGTTCCTCACCTTCAGATATGCTGAAGATGGCGTCGCTTTGTGGCTCTCCTTCATGGACTGATTGGATTTCATATTCTTCAGGAATATCCAGTTGTTCAAAAACTGCAAACCCTCTTGATACTCCTTTCATTGGGGCATTCTCTAGCAAAATGACCCTCTTGGCCACAGAGGTAGCACTTGCACTTTTTATTGCGTAGAAGGTGCTTCCTCTTTTCAATCCGGGCATGCGAGTCGTGGGGCTTGCCTTTGTATGTCTTGCTCTTCCGTATCCCATATTTCTTTTGCTCTGGTTTGTTCTTGTAATAGCCAGGGATAGGAATCTGGCTGCAAAAGGATAAGTTCTTCAAGGACCTTTTAAAAGTTGCGTCCTTACACTCTTGCTCCAAGAACTTGTAAGCAAACAGGATTCTCGATATCACCCCTACGGTGAGGCCGGGGTATTTTCCGTCAAAAGATGCTTTGATTTTGTTTCCCAGTTCGCCAGGCATTTTCATCCAGAATTTTTCAGATAACTCCGGGCCGGTGTATAGCCTTCCTGACTTGGATGCTAGCTTCATGTAATCATTCATGTATTGAATAATGTTTTTGACGTTATCACAAGTTACCTTTTCTAGGTCTCGGTATGCTGCATCTTGAATAGCGGTAGATCCTTGTGTGGGATCTTCTGAAGAGAAAATCCTTCTCATCTGAGAAATTATGTTCTGAGTTCCTTCCCTTCCATCGACGGTGTTGATAAGGGCATTGTATTCATTCTGATAGTTCATCCGCCATTGTATCCAGACCAACTTCTCAGTTTCCCCCAAGAGGTTCTCCATATACTCTGCTTTATCTTTTGGATCTGTGAAGCCTTGACTAGCCACGTGATTTTTCGTAATCGATTCCCATCTAGAGAAGACGTCGTGGAACAGTCCCAGCTGTTCAGGTATTATAAAAATGACTCCCCCTGTTGTGCTGATGGGAGTGTCCACATTCCTCTATTTACGTCTCTTTTGAAATTTGTAACTGCTTGTTTTTGTTGCTCAAAAATGGGCTGTGATGGGCCAGGCACTGTCGGCAGACTGCTAGATCAAAATCCGCTGCTCCTCCTAATTTTTGCTCTGGGAATATGACATTTCTGTCCAGCTGGTTGACAAAAACATCAGGTTGTCATTCCTCAAAGTAGGGTTGGTTATTCCCCACCACTTCTTCTACGTCCTCCTCGTCACTAGGGTAAACCTGTGCCCCTGGAGCTCCTTCGATCAGGACGGCTATAGTATGAGTTTCTGTTTCTTCATCACTGAACTCATCGTTAACTGCAAATCTATAATTTGAAAAACTAATAGAGAATCTGCCATCAATAAGATTTCTACTATTCACAGGTCCATTTCGTACTTAGCCCGTGATCAAATTCAGACTCGGCTCATGGTGAGGTTGATACATGCTACTCCCCTGCCCTTTTCAAACATCCTAATAAACAAGTTTTATATAAATAAATTTGTAATTCCTTTAAATCCCATCTTCTAGCTCCAATTCGATTTTCGTAGTCGATCAAGTAACGACTACCTTAAACATATTAAAGGATTCATATTTTATCCGAAAACACTAAGTTTCTAAACTTGAATATTTTTTGAGGTTCATTGTATCTTCCTACCAACATATGCTTATAGCTTTTTTCAACTACTATAATTTTCTACAATTGGATCCTAATGACGTCAGTGCCAAGGAGCATGGTTCATGTCTATTTGATTCGTCTCTGCTAATATAATATATGGATGCAATCTTCTTTCACATTAGAAACTTGTAACAATTACTACCTCAAAAAATAGGTCTACATTAAGTGGGTCTAGAGTTTGTACCCTTGTTATATGATGAAATACTTCCAAAGAATTTGCTAATTCATTTGGACTGAGAGATTGGAGCGCATTAAGAATCATGCCAATAAACAACATAATTACAAAAAATATAAGAAATTTCCCAGATGAACATGTAAGACCGACTAATAAGAATCTAGTGTCTGCAGATAAATAGTTGTACACTTTACCTTTCTAACTTCATCAATAGCACATATCAACTTGCATTTCCATTTGTTCTGCAGGTTCTCAGCAGGATATCAGTGCTGGGTTCAGCTTTCTGGCAGTGCTAGCTGCTGGCCTTTCTGTAATTGAACAAACCATTCACTTGACAGCTTTTAGCAGATTTGCTAGTACATCTGTTCTAATTCTCGTCGAACAAATACTCGCATTGTCTACGCATTTAGATAAGCCTAATGAACTTTCTGTGAGTTTGTGCGTGCACACTCACAATGTAAATTATTGTTTATTTAAATTAATTCTTTACAAAATATTGTGAAATAATCTAATAAGTATGTGAATTAGTAAAATTAAACCATGTGAATCAAAAGGATAAGTAGAGAGCAAAGTAGATTAAGACTCGTCTTGATAAAGAGGAACTGATTAAATAAAACTATTCACTTATAGCTAATAAAGATCAATAAGGGTAAACTAAGCATGTTAGAGATGATAGTTTCCTTTCATTGAGAATCAAAATAAGAACACCCACTAATTATGTAGCACCAGAATTATCCCATCTGAATTACACAATGCTTCTGTAGAGCAAGCACTGGAGCATATTATGCTAGAAACAAACAAATTCAAGAAAATAAGACAAATTTGCTTCCTTTGCTGCGTGAAAGACAGTTGAACAAGAAGCTTCCCACCAAAGAGGATGAAGATTTGGTGGGACGTCAAATGCTGAATGTTAATTGCATTTTAGTCTTCTCAACCAATCTAAAATACCCACATGAAATCTAGGAGATATATCTTATCTGAAAACTGAGAATCTCATGAATCCTAAGCATCAGTCTAATTTCTCATCGAAGAAGGGGTTACCAATCAGTTGATAGCCATTGCACATGTTCCCTCTTGCGGGCAGGCAGTTGCTCTCCAATCTCAGATTCCTGATTTATTAACATTTTCTCCCTAGTCCACACTGAATCATACATGCATCTAAAGTTGTAGAGAATCTTTTTTTTTTTTGGTACAGAATAACTCCATTGGGAACGCAAACCTAAATTATTGCAGCTAATCTACCTGAAAAACCAAGCCGATGCAAGGATAACTTTGTAAAAGTAATTCTCATTCTACTATTATTAATGTGAAAAGATTAAGCAAAGGGCGAGGAAATAACAGTGCACCAAGCGATATGCAAGATAGCTCTTTCTAATGAAGAAATCTTTCCAAAAAGTTGGACAAGTGTAACAGAAAAAACAATATTAGAGCAAGGATTTATATGATTAACCAGCTTTCATTGATTTGGATTTGTCCATTTTAGTTTTAAAGTATATGTAAAATCAACTGATTTGCTTAACGAGTAATAATAAATAACCCTTGACATTGCCCATTCAAAGCTTAGACAACCACAAAAAGATGAATGATAGGATCTGAATCTATTTTTTTGTCAAACTTGGACATGAAGATAAAAACTTGAGCTGAACCTCTCTTGCATGTTACTTGTATAATTCTTATAAGCTTGACACAATGCTACACAAATTGGTAGATATTCTATACTATTAGTGATTAGGTTCTATACTGTGAGGGATTAGAGATGTGTTAACCAGATGTCATCCAAATAAGCAGCCAGATTGTACGGTGAACAAACAAACAAAATATTAAATAATTGAAATAATTACTATACCTAGTTTTACATTGAGTATGAACCAGCAGGGAGACTCATGATTCAAAATATTCTGATCGCCCAACCCAATTATAAGTGTATATTTGTTTGTCTTATGGAGCACTTCTCTTCTTTCATACCACCCATAAAACTTCCAACCTACTATCACAAATGTTGTCTCCTTATTCTCAGTTGAAAGTTCTCAAAGTGGTATTCAAAGCCACATGGTGGGTTTCTTTGATGAGACAAGTAAAATAATCATATCCTAAAACAATGTAGAAAAAGAAGAAAAAGCTCTAAAAAGAAAATGGGACGTGAATAAAAGAAGAAAATAACTAATTTGATAGAATGACAGCTGATATGGAGGGTGAAGTCAGCAGGGAGATGGCTGATTTAGCACTGACGGCCGACCTGGCATGGCATCAGCAGGTGACAAGGATGTCTAGGTGTACCAGCAGAAGGCATATGGTAAATTACATTCACCGGAGCTATATGATGAAGCGATGAGATAAGTTTGTGTAGGTTAGATTAATTGGTTTAGATCAAATGTAGTGAGATTGAATAGTTCTGCACGCATGATATCTATGTGTGAATTATGTTATTTAAACATGCGTATATATTTTACAGTAATGAATGGAAAGGCTATGCATGTTGTCATCCAATTCCTATGAGTTTTCTACTTCGAAAAACTTCTTATTTTCTCCTCTTAACAAAACACATCTTCACAATCATAGGTTGATGAAGGAAATATGACCTGCCCAAGAACTTGTGGCCCTAGAGGAAGATTGGGCTTCACTCTGTCATCTGTCTCAAGGATCCATCACACGATGCCTCAACTGATCTCATGCCAATTTGGTATTAGAGTCGTGATGGAGGACTCGATGAAACATCTGCTAGAGACCATCAAGAAGTATTACAAGTGGCAGGCAATAACTTTAGGAATTGAACAAACAATTAAAATCACTCAGAAACTGATTTGGCTACTGGACATTAAAGAGGAGAACCTCCTTTTGACTGGTTCAATGGAAGTGAAATATTATTGCATACAATTTCGAGCAAGAGATATCCTTAGATACATATTCAAGTGCGGCTGCACGCTATCATATTATAAATTATGAGTGCTCAATTGTCTTCAGAAGCACCCACCCACAACTTTCCAAGTTAGAATGTTGTTACCCAACCAACTACACCTCAAACGAGTGCAACCCAGCACAATTTCTATATCCGTTGCCAACGGGTACAGGTTGGAATGCATGGGGAAATGCCAAGGCTTACAAAATCAACTGGGAAGTAATCATATCTGACATGTATTTGCTACTTCTAAACGGTTTTAATGCAGTATTAGGCATGCATTGGCTCTGCGCCCTCAGACCAATCACCTACTAGATGTTTGTATGAGAAAACATCTTGTTAAATGTTGTCCAATTGATGGTACAGAAGGTGCTAATTAATAACCATAGATCTGACATTTGTAGAGGAAACATGGTTCCAATCATGGCAGGCTAAAGATGATCAAAGCTGCAGGTGACTCCAAATTTGCAAGTTCCATTTTTCAAACATGGTCTTAGGATTTTGATTCCATGGTCATGGGCTTCATACGATAGGAGAGATATATAGAGCTGAAAGAAGATCATCTCATTGCCCTTGTGGCAATGGTTCCCATTATGAAGGAGCAGTAATGGCCAACTTGGATTTCCTCAGTGCTAATAAGACTTACTCTCCTTTCAAAATCAAGCACATAAATTGCCTACATAAGCTGGACAAATACGATCTTACACTTAATGCAGCAACCATGAAGGATAGCTTCTTATCCTAGTGATTGATGAATTGGTAGGCAAATTTGATGGTGCTTGCTACTTCACCAAGCGGGATCTTTCCTCCCGCATCCATCAAATTAGGATGCACCAACTAGACATTGAGAACACCACCCTCCAAACTCATCATAGGCACTTCAAGTTTATAGTAATATCATTCATCTTCACAAACATGCATTCAATATTTCAAGCCTTTAATGTATCAGGTTTTTCAACCAATCCTTCATTGATTTTTACTCTTTCTTTTACGATATTTTGGTATACAGCAAAACCAGCTAAGAGCATCTAATGCACATTGAGAAAATATTCGTCATCCTCCAAGAACATAGACTCTTCCTCAAGCGCAGCAAGTGTACTTTAAGCCAGCCTGAATTGACCTTTCTAGGACAAATCATTATGGCAGACCGTCTGAGCCACCAACTCAAATAAGGTCAATGCCATCCAAGAGTGGTCCCAGAAATCTGCACATATTCTCTCTCGGATTAACAAATTTATACAAAAATTATGTTCATTGCATAACTCCTAACAAATACGCTACATGAAAATGCATTCACTTAAGACTCCAGAGGTTGAGGCATCGTTTGCAGAGCGCTGAAGCACCCTGTCAAGAACCAGTTCTTGCTCTACCAAATTTCTCATTACATATTGTTATGGAGAGCAAATGCCGCAAACTCAGGGATAGGCCAGTTTGGCAACAGGAAGGGTGTCCGGTGGCATATTTCAGCAGAGCCATGGCAGCAGACGTCAACCCCTTCAGACATATAAAAGAGGAGTTAATTGGGCTAGCGAAGGTGATCAAACATTAGCCTCCACTTTGGAAACAGACCTTCCTAAATTGGACTAATCATTCAAGCCTCAAATGCCAACTGGAACAATGCCTCAACACCGTTCCACAACCACTATGGGAAGCAAACTAATGAGCTTTGGCGGTCTTGACTGCTCTATCTATGCCATAATTGGACCTATTTGAGAAGGTTTGGCAGGAGATTCAAAAACAAGAAAGTTTGCAGCGACTAGTATCCAAGAAACAATCAGGGACCCTCAAGGAACCACAAAATTTCAAGGAAGGATTGGTTTTCTACACTAGCAAGGTGTATCTACCACCTTCCTCACAATTGGGACTAGAGAGAAGTGAAGCCTTGCATAAATAGGGTCCTGAGGGATACTAGAGGACCTTCACCAGGTATGCCATGTCATTTTTTTGTCAGGAATATGAAGAGAGATAGAAGGGAGTTCATGAAATAGTGCAATGAGTTTTTAAAGACAGGAATCCTGTCTGTATCTAGCCGGCCTATTGCAACCCCAGGAACCTGTTGATACAGAGAAATTCAGGGCTCCTCTCATGGTGCGATCCCTCAGTTGGTCTAATAAGACATCAAATTATTCATTACCTTTGTTTCTCCATCATGTATGCATAAGAAAAATTTATGACAACTAATCCGATTCTACAATGGGACATGTTGAATATTGATCTGTATGTTGTTGTCATACTCTTTTCAACTTCATGTGTATGACCTTCATCCGTATGAAGTGTAATACCATTTCTGCAGTTTACTAGCCAGCCAGCTGTACAAAACTAAGGACTCATAAGACGACACTCTGGTAGCCATTTACTCTCTAGGATATCCAATTATCAGTTTACCACCATCATAAATTAAATAGTCTTTCGTAACTGTTGATTTTCTGGTAAATTGTTGATCTACATCTTTCAGTTCTCACTTTTGACCAAGCAACAAAGAAAGACTAATTCTTTTTTACTGGACGATTTGCACGGTGGTCAATGATTCTTATATGATAATGTGGCTTCAACCACCACTTGCATATCTAATACTTATTTTTAATGAAAAGACGCAAGAATGAACTGCATACCATTAAACAATTGACGTAGAAAGAGCAAAGTGAAAGACCAACCTGTTCGCCCCTCGGTGGCAGATGAATTGCACTGCTTTAGGATGGATTTTGTTTCTTACTGCTTCCCTTGTGCATACTCCTCATGAAGAGCTTAGCAATCTGCAGCTGTGTATTTGCTATAATCTCAGTCCTTTTAAGCTCCATCTCACCTCTTTTTATCTCCGCCTCTGCTCTCATCCTCTCAGAATCCTTGTACATCTCCATCCTCGCCTGCTCAATTTGCAGTATGGACTGAGCCAACAACCTGATGCTCTCTGCGACGTCACTAACTGTGACTTTTCTCTTCCTGGACGAACTGCCAGGGTCACTACCACCGACCATATCAGCAGTGGCCTCCTTGATCTTCGGTGTGCTCAGATTAGCATAGATGCCCCTGTTATCCATCCTCTTGTCGTCAATCTTATCAGCGTTAGCATTAACGTCGATGGGCATTGTATTAGAGCCATCGTCGTGATTGCTATCGTGCAAGTGGTCGTCGACTTCGACATCCGTTTCTGCCTTCGGCAGAGCCTGGAGATCGATGCCATGGTTGGATTTAGGATTGACTAAGCAATTCGCGGAGCCCTTTAGCAGATCATCCATGCGAGAGTAAAAGTGCCACGAGGAGGCGGAGGTGGGATCATGCGTGAGGGCGGACTCAGAACGGTAGCGCTTCTTCAAAGCCTCGATCTTGTTCTTGCACTGGGTCGGGGTCTTGAGCGCCTTAGTCCCCAAGCACTGCATAGACACCAGGCGCGCGATCTCCTCCCAGTCACTCCCCTTCAGCTTCGCCCGATTCCTCAGTACCCACTTGGATTCGTAAACCTCCAACAAGCAGAGAACGCCGCCCTCGCTCCACTCGTCCCTCTTTCCCTTGTCTGGGACCTTCGGCGCAGAAGGCGGCGCCGGATCCGGGCCGGACGAGGGGTGACAACCATCCATGGGAATCCTAGGCAGGAATTTAGAGCCAGGAAAGCAAGGATCACAGATTTACACCACGTAAGGCCTCTCCTTGGGTATTCTAGCAATTAATTGACAAGAAAATTTGGGTTTTTTTCGCACAAAAAACCATCTTGGAGGGATTTCGCTATCGGAAATTGAGTAGCAACACAGCAAGACCTGAAGGATTTCATCATAGATATTGAAGTTTAGTCTAGAAAAATGGTGCTAATACAGTAATCGCAGTGGAAAACAGGTCAAAGATCAAAATAAGCCCTAGACGAGCCGACGGTCGGCGTCCTCTACTACAGCTCAAGGGAAGCGCGAGCCAGCGAGGGAGGCCAGTGGAAAGGACGAAGGGAGATGGAGACTGGAGAGAGAAAGGGGCGAATCGCCTGCTTCGCAACACTGGCGTATGGGATGTGGCCACGTGGGTGAAGATGTGCCATCGGTGGAGAAAGAGTCGGCAGTCTCAGAGCGCAATAGCGCGGGAGTGGAGACTCGCGTCAGGCCGCGCGTAAGACGACACTTTCACGTGCTTTCAGATTCGCACCCGCCCAGTGATCAGAACCACAAATCTCGAACTCTAGAGAGTCATGTGGGGCCTCTAATACATGAGGGTAAGCTTCTGGCTAAAATAATTTATCGCTCCGCGATAGGCCCACAGCACGTCCTTTTAAATCTGGCACTCTTCTGTTTGCTTACCCAACGGAATGGGAAGGAGCAGAGCAAGGAAGGTGGAAGGGAGGTGAAGAGAGAAGAGGGGGAGGAATTTCACCTAGACAGTTTACACATTTTCTTTCGAGGATGAATTTAAAAATTAAATAAAGCTTTATGTCTGGAAAAAATTTCGCCGTTTATTTTATGAAAGATCATGAATTTTGTATCATTTCCGTTATTTACTTATTGTTATAAATAACGAACGAATGAATTTATAAATTATCCATTGATCCATTTATAAATAAAAAAAAAACATTCAAAATCAGATTAAACGTTACTTTCTTTTCTTGTCATATCACAATTCTCAACCATGCACGGATGGTCGTGTGGTGCAACCTTACGCTCATCGTGAGCAACCGGGGTGGTCATAAAGGGCTGCCTTGCGCTCGCCTCAAGCTAGTGGCGGAGCCAAAAATCAATTTCTATTCGGGTTGATCCCGAACTGATCCACTCCTTCTAATCACAAACTGACCTATTCGGCTAATCCCAAACTGACCGATCCGATCTAATCCTACTCGAGTTGTTCGGTGACAGTAAACTTCTTCTCAATGTCAAAAAAATAAGGACGGAATCATAGAATGTTGACAGGAGTTACTATAACTCTTTTTCAACATCATTGAGCATCCAAGCTAAAGCCCCAATAGGTTAACACACGGCTCTGTGCTTGCCGCAAGCAATGGCCAATCCTGGATGGCCTCCTTGCGACGCCCCTGTTGCTCGCAGTGAGCACAAAGTGGCAATCATCTCATGCCTTCCATCTCTTTCATCTTCAAGGGATTAATTTTCATCTCTTCCATCTCCTTGCGACGCCCCTGTTGCTCGCAGTGAGCACAAACCGGGTAAAAAAAAGGTGATGTTAACCTTGTCTTTGCCGCGTCTGCCATTGCTCAATGCTTGATCAAAATTATTTTTAAAAAAAATCCTAAAACTCTGGTTGGGATGAAATAAGTCATAAAAAAAATAATTAACCAAATATTCCGAAAAAAAATCAATAAAGAATGTAATAATGGTTGGGATTCAAATACTAAATCATATAAAAGTTCATCAAACAATGAAATAACGGACAGTCAGTGCCATTATGAAAGATGGCATGACATCTAAATAGATATATACATGTTTTTACATAATACCTTGTCAGACATGAAGAATAGGACTATTATATCATTACCCTTTTTAAATAAGGAACGTAGAGTCATCCTACTCCGCATGCTCCTAAGTTTCTATTTGTGCCCTTAGCTCGTTTATCTAACATGTATAAAAGTGCCACAAACTACTTTTGAAAATACTTTGAAGAATCTAAATATGCCTCACAGTGAAAATAGGACATAGAAGATTCTATTTATGTCCTGGATTAAAAAAAAACAAAAGATTCTATTTACGTCGCTCTGGGTTAGGATGCGGTAGGGTGCTAAAAAGTAGAATGCATTTCTCGAGTAATAATTTAATTCCCATATAATTTACGATAATTAAGTTATTGATGAAATAAAGTCATCCCACCTTCTTAAATTTAGACGAACAAAATATGAAATGAAATCGTCTAATTAAGAATTAATTAAATTATAAAATTAAGATATCTAATAAAAAAAAATTATTTATGTCTTTTTATTTACTTTTAACTAACACTCACCAATTAATCCTGAAAATAATTAATTCAATTTCATAAAAAAATTTCATCGATTATCAAAATAAATCTTTACAACGGATGACTCAACAGTTTAACATCTCAAATTTGTTATCTCACAACAACAAAAAAAAAAACATCTTATAATACATCACAAATGAAAATCGAGTCACGAGCGTTTGCACTATAACCTGGAGCAAAAAACTCCTCTATTTATGTCCAAATGCCGGTCAACCAAACATAGATTCCTTGATTTAAAACAAAGATAACACTAGTCAACACCTCTCACACAGCATGGTTGACATTGATCCAGGCCAAAAACAAGCAAGCACACAACATCAATCAACCACAATCTGCTGTATAAACAGAAGCGAAGACAAATGACAGCTTATTCGATAGTTTTATGCCCATGGTGCGAAGGGAGCCACAAAACCCTAAAATACTTTGTCATTTTATTTGAAAGCTTTATCTTTTCTTTCACGAGTCTGGTTTAAAATTGGTGAACAAGAACCATTATTACATACAACTCAAAGACAATGCACGTCATCGACAATGGAATGATAAATGACACCATATCTTCAAATTTTCTTAGATTATAGGCGAGAATGAAAAGCATCCAACTATGAAGACAACCAAGATAAAAGGATTCAAGGAAGTAGGAAATGTCATTTACTAAAGTCACCCCATCTGACCTTACAAGGCTCACCACTGCATCTTAGTTCAAGATGCAAGGGTGAATCTTGTCCTTTAAAGTACTCAGAGCAGTTGTTTTACAGATGGGGCATAGATTTTTTATAACCAACCATTTCTTGATGCACAACGAATGGAAATCATGGCCACAGTCCAATTGACCCAGCTCCTCTCCTTCGATGTATTCTTCCTGCCACGACACAGAAAGCTCAGTTTTCGACCTTTGAAAAAATGTGTGAAAGTAAGAAATGTACTCACCCGACAAATGCAGCATGGCTCAACTTCCCCAGTAGGTTCTGATGCAACAGTCACATACTTATGCTGCTGTAGGCATTCAAGTATCTTTTCCTCACTAAGTCCAGTGTTGACACTACCAATACGTTCTCCTAGTGCCAACAGTTCCTAAAGCACAAAGTAGTGTAAGTTGAAGTTCAGCTCGTCTGTCTCAAAGCAAAAGTGAGTAGCAAAAGGAAAGAGTATTACCTCATAAGACATATTGTCCACATCCAACCGCATATCTCTATACCTGTCGAGAAAATTGGCACCTCCAACAAATGCTGATTGCTCGAGTAATAAAACATCCTGCCCAAATATATAAACAATACAAGTCCAGTCTCATCATACCATAACACTTTGACTTCAGTTTCCGAAACCAGTAAACCCCTAATGACAATCTAAAAAATACAAATAATAAAATAACTGCAGGTATTCAATTTTTTATTCAATCAAAGTTGGACTTGTCAATTTTCTCCACCTTATCTGTGTTGGATACTACTTCCTAAATATGCTTATTATCTCTTGTGCTTATTATCTCTTGTACTTCCCAATGTCAATCAAAGTTAAATATCATATCTTGTGCTTATTATCTCTTCCCAAATGTGCTATCTATTAGCTTTCCATTTAACATATCTCTGATCTCAAATTTCACACGCTAATTCTACTGTTCTAGAACTTTTCTTGGGATTCAGAGTCCAGCCTCAAAATGATGTGTACATACCACCAAGCATTAATGATGTTGTTGAAGCTTAGAGGCTCTGCGCCCAATAATCCCACATGTACAACTATGGTGGTCCATATAAATATATAAATTGGTTATTTTCTAATAGTTCGAGTTTTTGAATAAATAGTTAGATAATCAATTTCAACATGGTATCAAAGTTGGAGGTCTTTCTGGTTCAAATCCTTCTGTATCAAATACCAAAAAGCCTATATTTTTGAGTCATGATAGGCGTGAAGGGGCGTCTTGAAGCTAAAAGGCAATCTCTTGCCTATTGGTCCCACATGAAGAAGTGCATTGGTCCATATAAATATATAAATTGATTGATTTCTATCCTAATAGATTAAGCTTTTGGAATAAGAGTTTAATCAAAATCTATCAACTCCCACAAGCGCTTATCAAATACTCTTCTTAATTTCCTTCTATTTTATCCCACTATATATAATCTCCTGGAGCACTATCAAGTTTTTAAGTTCTCATAATTTACTGTGTGAAAAAGATTTGAGGATGCCTCCGTCTTTATCCCAACCCTAAAGCCTACAATAATGCCACCCTACTCCATCCCAACTTCCTCCTCAAGGACACTTGACACAACATCAATTGTCCTCACAAACAAATGGAGAGTCAACTTGTTTGCCTTCGCATGACACACACCCCAATCTTCCTCACAAAGCACTGAAAGTCATTGTTTTCTTCCTCTCAAACTCATAGGCCCCTCTCCTAGATCTAGATCCACTCCTCTTTTCTATCACATGTCTAAAAGATTCTCGAGTGAGAATAAGCAAACTCAAAGAGAATTCACTCTAATTTTGGCGATTTCTTCCATTCTCATGGATTACAATTGATTCCTCATTTTTATTTCCTAGAAGCTAAAAGGGATGCCTGAAAAATCACTTAGGATCTCATCAGGTACCAATCTTGATCCAACTTGCTTGATCCGTATTAATCAAGTTTCCCATGGTTAATATCATGATTTAAAATTTCGAGCTGTGCCGGAGTTTCGGTCCAGGACCGAAACTATACAGTTTCGATATCGTATTGTATCGATATAATTTCAGTATTTTTTTAAATATTAAATATAAATGTATATTAATTTTATTAATATTTAATTATTAAATATGCTTTATATTTTGAGATGTTGAAT
>JBBUKS010000059.1:3308410-3318610 GCA_038050645.1 Hedychium gardnerianum | reverse complement strand
TTGAATTACGAATAAGAAGAAAAGATTTTCAAACGAGATTCACTCCCCCCCTCTCTCTCGTCTCTAACGATCCAACAGAGGCTACCGTGTTAGAGCATTTCTTATGCAGTCCATAGCTGACGAGCTAGGTGTCTTGGTCATCTCTATACCATGTGGTGGAGCATTGCTCCCACATATGATGATTGGCTTTACTTCTGCATTTGCTTATTGAACTTGTGTTGTAATAATTGACTTGTATTTGAGCTTTTTGGTTTACTCTGATTATGTACTTGGTGTTTTAAGCCATGCTGACACGCAATCATGTTTTTAGATTTCATGTTTGGGGTGAACCCCTTTTTATTCCTTACTCTGGTGGGTTTTATTATATACCCTACGTGGTTGTGTTTGACTTGAGTTTTGTGGACTCATATCATATTGTATCTATCGTCCGTCTCGACAAGCAAGTGTACCTCTGGGGCATGACAATTTATTGATATCATAGCCATAGGTTGCGAAAGTCTATTGTTCTTGTTTCGATTATCGTGATTTATTTTCTCGATGTGACTTTTCGAGTTTTGGGACAAGACAACGACATGACATCTCCGAGCTATAGGAAGTAAGTTGTGCAATAGGTAACCTATATTTCTGTTAGTACTTATTTAGTTATCTTTAACAGGTATGACACGTGGTAAATCAGCCACTATTCAGGTCGTGGTCCAGGTCGACTACGGAAACGACCTACTGGGTCGATGACCCCCGAGCCTGCTCCCAGAAAGGTGAACTTTTCTAGAGATCTGACTAATGTTGAGTTTGATAGCAGGAGTCAAGCATATCACACCCCTAAGGAAGGTCTGAGGTTACAGTCTCAGGAGATACCACCATCAATACCAGCCCTGACTACTACCAATTGGGTGATGGATAGAGCTCGCATACCATTGCTGGCTCGATCAGTGAAGGATCGATTCACTTTGTTTCATGGAGATTCCGACCCGTGGGTTGCACGTGCTTGGTTACTCAACTTGGAAGATACTTTCGGGTATATGACTTGCTCTGGTATTGAGAAGGTTGAATTGGCTACATATCATCTATGGGATCAGGCGGTTACTTGGTGGAAGATGCAACAAACGATTTTTGGAGAGCAACAAGTCACCTGGAATTTATTTTGGGAGGCTTTTAAGAGGCAGTATTTTCCCGTTACTTTCTGCATGACACGACGTCATGAATTTCTGAGTCTTAAGCAAGGCGAGTGTACGGTGATAGAGTACAATGCGACTCGCGGAATTTTGTCCTTACCTTATAGCTCAGGACAGTGATTGAATGTTTTAGTTCACTCAGGGTCTTGCAACATATATTCGGATCAGTATGTCAGGGACTTCTATCAACACTTATCAGGAGGCGTTATATCACGCCTTATTTATAGAGTTGAGTCAATAGTAGGTGTCCTGAGAAAAAGAAAATTATAAGCAGACATCACAGAATAGGTCTTCTGGTCAAAAATATCAGTTTTCTGGACAGAAAAGAGGAGATGAGGACAGAGGCTCATAAGCTACTATTGAGGAGTCTTCATGACCACAGAAGACAGGACGATCATTTGCAGGATCTTTTCATTCCCAGCAACAAAATCGGAAGAACGACACTGGGCTATTTCGATGTGGTCAGTGTGGTTCTAGGAGTCACACCAAACCAGAATGTCTGCTGGAACAGGTTATATGCTTTTACCGTAAGCTTCCGGGGCATATGAGTCGTGATTGCACTTTGAAGGCGCGGTTGGAGACTACTGATGTATCTTCGGTGAGGGGTCGATCTACCCAGCCTCGACCACAGAAAGGATCTCAGGAGACTGATTATTTTTCGCGATAGCAATGAGAGCCGCCCCCACAAGCACAGGTATATCATATTCAGGGTCAGAAGCGCTCGGCGATACTTGTGAACTTGCAACACTCTATAGCAGCTCATTCTTATCTAGCATATTTAACACAACAGTACATACCTCTCCACCTCAGCCTTATCAGATGCCCTAGTCTCAGATTCACCATTTGACTATCGCTCCGTCGATTTGGCGACATCTCTAAAGCAGATTGAGGCTGAACTTAGATTCAACCTTAATCTGCTCTAGAGATGTCGTTAAATCTAGAGGTTGGACGCGTTTATGCAGTTACTCGGGAGGAGGCGCAACGGGCAGAGGGATTGGTCTTTTGGGGTATTATTTTAGTTTATTCTACTCTTGCTGATTTATTGATAGATACTGGTAGTTCACATCCATTTATATTTCGAGTATTTTTGAGTAAGATTCATAGAATACCTATACTTAGATCGCATGATTTAGCTATATTACGATCATTTGGAGAGGTATTGACCATCGATCAGGAAGTCAAGGGATGTCCTAGGACTTTGGTAGTCATACCCTTACAATGGATCTGCAAGTACTTGAAATGGTGAAATTTGATATCATCCTAAGCATAGACTAGTTGGCCACTCACCAGGCTACAGTCGATTGCCGAGCGAGAGTAATCACTTTCCGACCTTTGGATCAACCCTCTTGCGAATTTTTGGAACCAAAGATGAGGATCTCCATTTTTGGAGGAAGACTGTGTGTCCCAAGATTCACCCGATTTAAAGAAAATCTACATTGAGTAGTGTTTCGATCACGATTCATAGTTCATCCAAAAGGTATTCGGATGCATCAAGACCTAAGTTGTTTCTACTGATGGAATGGTAGGAAGAACATTGCGGACTTTGCAGCTCGATGCTTAGTGTGTCAATAAATGAAGACAGAACCTCAGAGTGGCGCAGTGGAAGTGTAATGAGCTCATAAACCACAGAGAAGTAGATCATCACATAGCTTCATAAGGGAAGCTTGCTCCCTGACTTTTTAGAGACTTTGTTCTACTCATATTGCGAGTATATCCTAGGGTTATTATGGCTGAAGTAATAAATTCGGGGACCAAATTTTTATTAGTGAGAGAGAATATAAGATATAGTAAATAAAATAATAATAAAATATTAAGTGGGGATTAAGAAAATAACCCTATAAAATTTGTTGGGAATTTTTTAAGGAATTTTTATGAATTTTTTCAAAATTTAAATCGAATTTATTTAACATTGTTTAAGGGGATAAATCTATTAGGCTTTGAGAAAGTCTATTTGGAATATCAATTAAAGTGGGAGTTAATTGATCTAATTAACCTAAGGTTGGGGTTAATTAACCTAAGTTGAAAATGAGTAAACCTAGGTTTATAAATACCTCGATTCCTTCTTCCTCCCCAAATAGCCGATCTCCCTCTCCTCTCTCGATCTCCTCTATAGTCGCCGCCCTCTCCCTCTCCTCTACCAATCTCACATGCTACTGCTGTCGCCGGCCCTTGATTGTCGGCACCCATAGTCGCCGGTCACAACCCACAGCCAAGGCTGGGTTGTGATCAGAGGGGATTAGCCAGTCTCCAATCTCTCTTTTCCTCTGGAGATCGTCGCCGACAAGACCTAGGATAGATCTGATTTGTTTGTTCCTTTGGAGATCAGCCGCCGAGTTCCCTTGTTCTTCTCTGGAGGTCAGTCGTCGACCCCAGTCGTCGTCGGTTGTTATTGCAAGATTCGGCCTCCACCGCCAGGCCAGATATGCTTCGGCCACCGGAGCCATTGCTGAATTGTTTTCCCACGACCACTCTCTACTCCGGCGGGGAATTCGTCATCAAGGGCAGATCCAAATCGCAGGCCACTTCTGCACGGCTAGACCTAGGTAAGCTTTGATCCCCAATTTCCTTTGCTCTTTTAGAAGTCAGTCTTTGAGTTTTCCCTTCCATTTTTACGGCTTGGTCTCGACCATAGTAGCTCCGGCCATCATCAATCTGAGTTGCTCCAGTCATCCCTCCCTTGACCAGATCTAGGTCAGATCCTAGCCGCGGCCACCACAGTTGTCTGTCATCTTGCTCTTGTTGTTCTTGGTGGAGACGACAATAACCCCTTTAGCCACAACAACACTGTACCATCACTGTCGGTCATCATCGGCGACCAGTTCTACCTTCGGCCATCACCAATAGGTATAAGATGACTAGTGAGTTTTGAATTGGGTAGTTGGTTTGTGTTTGCTAAGTTATCTTGAGATTCTTGGATTGGAACTATGAATTTAACTTAATGACTAGTGTTTGTCTTGTATAAGATGGTTGTGAATTTGTTATGGTGTAGATATGTTGATCTTGTCTGATTACATCTTTGAATTCTAGGAAGTGTTCAAGGAATTGGATGAGGAATAGGTTGGTAGTAGATGGCTAAAATGGTTTAGTTTTTAGAGTTTCATGTAGCTATGGGATGATCCAATTAGGGTTTCTTAATCAATTTGGATTTTTGGTTTAATTATGTGGTTCATGATATAACTGATAGTAATTTATGTTTTATCTTGTCCCTTCAAGACAAGTGTTTCAACTTGTGGACTTTTGGCACGATCTACGATTTTGAGGCGGGTATTTCTATCATTGTCTCTGGTAGTTTATTTACCTTAGTGCATGTTTTGATACCATGATTAGTAATTGTATTTATCTTGACTCTATTTGCTTTATTACTTGAGTTTGATACTTGTCTGCTTGTACTTAGAGATGATCTGTTTATGTCTATACAATCTCATTTGTTTGCATATCCTGTAGTGTACACATGGGTATGGTATGTACAATAGGAACATGTCTGTGTTTGTATATGCATGTAGTTGTTAGACATGCGTGTGTCATATACATATGTTTATATGCTAGTTCTCTATGTATTTTGTCTTGTAGTTGTAAGCACGTGTGTGACGTGTGTTTAAGATATTGATCCTATATATCGTTTCATGCATTTATATTTTGTATATGTAAACACGTGTGTGACGTGTACCTTACATGTTTAGTATTGTCGTATCCTTATGTGAACACATGAGTGACGTGTAATGTAGGTGATATGATATGTTAAAGATTATAGCTCATCTCTGATTGGTAGTATATAAACACGTGTGTGATGTGTATTATAATTGATCTGTCTTGACTGAATGTGATGATGTACATTGCATAGACAGGCATATACGATGGTAGAATTGGTTGTATCCTACTTATCATGGAGATGCATGTGCATATGGCTCCCTTCGGGTGTGAGCTAGTCATAGCGTCACAATATTGCATGCATGCTATCGATCATGGCTCCCTTCGAGTGTGAGCTAGTTGTAGCATCATGGAGATGCATGTATGCTATCGATTATGGCTTCCTTCGGGTGTGAGCTAGTCGTAGTCATGCTATTGTTTGCTTATTGCTTGACTATATGCATCCGGTTTGTGGATGAGTTAAGTTTTCCTCCCCCAGATAGGGATTGTATATCCTGGGCTGCCCATGAGACCTGTACCGTGGTAGAGCATTTCTCATATAGCTCGTAGCTAGATAGATATCTCCTGTCTGCCCACGAGGCTACCGTGGTAGAGCGTTTCTCATGCAGACAAGGACCTTGACATTTCGGACTGCCCACGAGGCTACCATGGTAAAACATTTATCATGTAGTCCATAGCTGACAAACTAGGTGTCTTTGTCATCTTTATACCTTGTGGTAGAGCATTGCTCCCACATACAATGATTTATTGTGGTGGAGCATTGCTCCCATATATGTTAATTGTATTCTGATACATGCATATGAGATAGTGTACCCATGTTAATCATTACTTGTGACTACTCATGATATTGTGTGCAGTTGAGTAGGGTGATGGTGTAGTAGATGCATATATGTATACTTCTGGTTGGTGAGTATAATTTGCTTTGAAATTGTATACCTTTGATCTCTTTACTTTTAGATATCATGCACTATCTTTCTATTACTTGCGGAGTCATTCGGACTCACTATCCCCTGTTTGTATTTACTTTCCACAGGTATCAGATAGATGATATGTGGTATTGCTTGGAGGATCTTGTCCGCGCTATCCCATCCACATCGAGTGTTGGTTTATTTGTTTCATTTCGGTTTGCTTTGCTTCTGCATTTGCTTATTGAACTTATATTGTAATAATTGACTTGTATTTGAGCTTTTTTATTTACTTTGGTTATGTACTTGGTGTTTTAAGTCGTGTCGGCACACAGTCATGTTTTTGGATTTCATGTTTAGGGTGAATCCCTTTTTATTCCTTACTCTGGTGGATTTTATTATATATCCTGTGTGATTGTACTTGACTTGAGTTTTATGAATTTATATCATATTATATCTAAAATTGTTATAAAGGAATATCGATTGTTTTTACGAATAAATGTGCTTTCAAGACGTGACATTAGAAAGACAAAACGTCCTCACAACTCCAAGGTGTAATTGCGGAATAAAACAAGATTTTGCATGAGGATAATGCTAGAAGTAGATTTTGATCAAAAGTTGAGATACCTAAATCAGTAAAGAAACCACACGTTTTTCCATGAAATAAGTGGATATAAGATGGATGTATATTCCTTGTAAAAGAATTTAGGACTACTTGTTATTTTTAGTTTGAACAGAGTTACCTAATGTAGTTTCAAAAAATAACTAATCGAAAGCAAACTATTGATCTGCTGAAAAATCTACCAACAATTTAGCCCAAGTTAGCCTTAGCAATCAGTTGCTTAGTTGGCCATGTAGTATATCCAAATTAGTTGGTTAGCATGGTAATCAACAATCCAATTTTAATTGATTGAATGGATCTTTACTATTACGTTTGATGACTGCAGGGTTTGAGTAGGTAGACTTAGGTTTAGTAGGTTGAATTCAATAAATTTAGATGATATGTTGATTAAAAGATGATTAAGCTTACAAAATGATTAAAACTATAAACAGTCAAGTTGCATCCTAAACAAATTAAGGTTTGGACTAGTGTAAAGCTTAATAGAAGTCTATATTTGTTTAAAATGTGAATGTTTGGACCAGATCAGTATTTTTAAAGTTTAGGCCAAATCCAAAAAACCAAAAAGTTTGAGCTAGATTTTAACATTTAACACTCACAACATGAATGTATAGATTTTAATAGTCACAACTCATAAACCACACAACCATCTAGTATGAGATAAGACACATGCTTAGTTGTATAATAGAGTTGTGTAACTAGCTAAATTTAAGGCGAAAAAAATGCATCACAAGCATCATGTATAACTATCAATAGCAAACACATAAGTAACTTCTCTACTATATTCAAAGTCAACAAAATCAACCAATTGATGATTAAAATCCCTATAGTTATTCAACCAAAATGAAGATTAAATTAATCAGGAAAAAAAGGAGAGGGTTTCAGAAGCAGTTAGCGATGTCGCTGCCTCGCAACAGGCCGATGCTCAGCGAGGCAGCGCCGGGACCGTTGAGAAGCTGGCGCATGTTGCCTGGTGAGGCAGCGGTCTCCTGGTGTGCAGTCGTTTGTGAACCAACTACCTGGTGAACCATCAGCCCCCTCGCATGCGGCTGCTCACGAACCGGCCGCTCGCGAACCGACGACCTGGCCAAGCTGCGACCCCCTCACTTTCGGCCGCACACGAAGCGACCGCTCATCGCCTTGCGAAGCAGTGCGGTCTCGCGTGCGGTCATTCGCGAACCGGCCAGCTGGCGAGGCAATAAGAAGGTGGTGCTATGGAGAGGGAAGAAATAAGAAATAGGGTAACCTTTGAACTCCTCTTTGCTTGCTGCGGAGAGGGAAGAAACCTTGCTGCTGCGGAGACCGAAGAAAAGGATCAACGATGGGAAGGGAAGGTTTAATATGATACTTTTTTTAAAAAAAATAATCAATTTTAATTAGTGTCCTTATTATAGAGTGTTTATAACTATATTTTAAAATAAGTGTCGTTAAGAAAATGTCATGATAGACCTTTATTCTTGTAATATTGTTAGAATTCTTATGAAGTTATGCAATTAATGTATATCATATTTATTCACATGCATAAATTGTAAGTCTTAAGGATAAATGATATTAGTTGACATCCTAGAATGATCAATTTGAAAATATCTAGATAGAGATGTATGATCCCTTAGTTTTAGAAAAAAAATTAATTTTACATCTCACAAAGACCATAGGATGTCTTGTGTATGTATTGAAATACACTAGACACAAGTGAGATGTTAGGATGATAACTTAAGGTTAAGATGTTGACTTAAGGTTAAGATGTTGATATGATGCATCAAAATGAGCTTTAGTTTTATCAAAACAAATGGATTTAGGGTTGACCAATTATGGAGAAAGTTAATATGTAAGTGATGTGCATTTAACTCATAGATTATGATTAAAAATTGTGTTTGAAAATCATTTCAAAATTGTAAGATCGAAGAACAGTGCTAGAGGGGGGTGAATAACGCTCGTGGCTTTTTCATATTTTTCGTAAACTCAAGTTAAAGTAGCGAAAATAAAGAACATAAACAAACAAGGCAAACACTTTCTTTTTTACTTGGTTCACAATCCAACGGTTGCTAGTTCAAGGCTCGCAGCCGATGAGTATTTTCATTAGGCAATCCACTAAAAAGGTCTTCTTCTCCTAATATGAATTTGAAGATGGAGACTCGTCTTTGCAAAAAGTGGGACCGGTAACACATTTACGGACCCGTAAAACTTGCATATAAAAGACAAATATAATAAAATTAAATATACCAACGATCAACTGAGATCTGATGGAGCGCATTGTCGTTGGAGCAACGTTTTGGCGTTGTAGTAGAAATTCAAAGTAGCACGGAAGTAGTTTGATCGTAGAAAGTGTTGTCCAAGCTTCTGGTCGAAGACTGCCTATATAAACTGATCCAAGCGCTTCAATCCCATTAAGGCGCCTGGATTGAGGTTGAAGTGGCGACTCCTCAAGGAAGCTCTATCCGATAACTCTTATCCCGATCTAGGCACCTCAATCCCTTTGAGGCGCCTAGATACTGACATGAGTCGGCCAATCTGAGGCTGTCACCTCATCCTGCCATTGATATAGACTCAGGGCACCTCAATACCATTGAGGCGCCTAGATCCGATTAGGGCGCCTAGATCCCTTCCAGGCACCCGGATCAGCTTCTTCCAGGTTTTAACTCCTGCATCATAGAGTTAGCACAAACAAACATAATAAAGATAATCATTAAATAACTTGATAGTCTCGGGACTATCCGGGCCTAACTTTTGGGTTTTTAGTGAAACCCTAGATCGACTGATGCCTATTGTTCCCTCAACGGGGAACGTGTCCTCACCTACTCCTCTCGGAAGAATGTATATGTCGTCAAACATCTGGTTCTTCAGACCTATTTGGACTTTCTGCTCAGCATCTGACCTTGACCTCCGGGACTTCCCTCTAAATGTCCGATCTTCGACCCATCTTGACTCTTTCCTGGTGTCCTTGACCCCAGAGCTTTCTGCCTAGTATCCTCGACCCCTAGAACTTCTATCCGGTGTCCTCGATCTGTCAAATCTTCTACCCAGTCGCCTTGACCAAAACTTTGTTGCCCAATCTCCTTGATCAGGACTTTTTGCCCGGTCCAACTAACAAGGTCTTTTTTCCTATCCTCAATTAGGACTTGTACCTTGCCTAAGTTCTCTTAAGACTTTCTTCTTGAGTTTCCTGCAAACTCAGTTAAACTCATTAGATCACAACATTCCTTAACTTTGAACCTTTGTCATTTATCAAAACACAGGTTCGATTAGCTGGTGCTTCCAACACCAACAATCTCTCCCTTTTTGATTTATGATAACCTAGTTCAAAGTTAAATAAAACATATAGTAAATAAATATTTTCAATGTAATTTTTAACAAGTAAAGAAACAACTTTAAAAAAGATTTTCAAGGGAAAAAAATTGCTCCCCTTAATTATAACTCTCCCTTGAAGTTAAGGTCTTGGTATTTCTAAAGAAACCTTAACTTTTCTTGACTTTTAATTCATCTCTCCCCCTTTGACATATATCAAAAAAATATAGGAGGTTCTAAAAACATAGTAAATTTTTTTTAAGGATGTTTGTCAAAATGATTTCCAAATAGATTGTGACATACTCATTCATCCTTGTTAACCACTTTGACTTTTCAAACATGAATCAAGCATACTTAAATAATTAGCACCCCCCTCCCCCGAAAAAAAAAATAAATAAATAAGCAAAATTAATTGTGTCCTGATAGTCCAAGTATATGTGTTATCCTTCTTACTTTTATCATTTTTAGCAATTAAATTCCAACAAAAAAAAATCAGGATTTGAATTTTTGAGATTTGGATTACTAAAATAATTTTTAAGATTATCTTGATTAATTAATTTATCTTTTAATT
>JBBUKS010000059.1:3285702-3298214 GCA_038050645.1 Hedychium gardnerianum | reverse complement strand
GAGGTCTAGGGGTCAAATCCTGGCTAGTAGCCAGGTTCCTGCCCCCCTTATGCACTAGTCACTGTTCGGGCTGGCTAAACTAGCCCCCGTGATTTATCTCCTCCGTGTTGGTCCTGGGACGGACTGGCGGGGGCGCTGAGGGCGAGCGTTTCGCCTTTTGCCACAATGGATTGATCGGTCTCAACTGCTTCCACTCTACCAAGATCCCCCTCCGATGGCAACAACACCTATCCTTGAATGGAACCCTCTTGCCGCCTTTGGTTTGCAGCAATGCCTAGCTATCCCCAAGGGATCGGAGTTGGTAGACGATTGTTCCCTGTAAAAGACTAGAAGTGGAGGTGAATGCGACCGAGAAAAATTAAGATGGGCCGAAACAACTAAACCTTATTTTTAGGGACTTTCTCTTAGCATCGTATCATAGCAAAGGGAAAATTCTAATTTTGTAACACCAGTAAGAGTCAACTAATCCTTAATGCAGAGATCAATGATCGTTACGAGTTCCCGAAATCATTCTTCCAACCACCGATATTAATTAAATCTTAAATTTTAAATATAAAATTTATCGACCTAATTATGACATCCTCCCCGGCTACACGTTCTCCTTATCGTCAGCGAATATATAATAATGAACATGCAATTCAACGAGTAATTAAAGTAGGCATCCACAGTCAAAAAAAATTTCTGGCACAAGTAGAGGCTCCAAGTTCAACACGTACCAAAGTAAGTTAGTTATAAACATTGAATCAATTTGTCCTTTCTCATGCATGTCGTTTGGACTTACTCTTATCCATCTCCACATGTACAGGCACTTTAATCCTTCTCCTATACATTTAATTTTATTAATCAAATTTTACGTGTTGTTTTGCAGCAGGAGCCAAATATACGTACACATCTCCTGCTAATATTATTATTTTTTTTCTTTTCTCCAATAATTAATTGCAGCTCTTTTTCCTTCTTTACTTTCCTATGTTAAGTAGGTTAAAAGTCACACCGACCAACCTTTTAGTTTGGTTTCAAAGCATAAAGAAATATAATTAAAATCACTAAACTTCAGCTTCTTTTCAAGAAAAAGAACCTTAACCAATTAATCAAGAAATTGAACTACACCGATACTCATTGCTTAATCTATTTCCTTCATGCATGGTATAGATTGAAAATTCAAAATATTAAAGCATATAATTATGTCAGTTTTTTTTCTATCACGCCTCTTTAATTTTCTCTGTTTTGTTAGGCGCAAATGAGGAAACGCTAACCATGAGGGATTAATTGTAATTATCAATATCGTCAGTTTGGTGAACAGAACACACTTCCAAGATAAATATATACTGTCGAATAACAAGATGCAAAAGCATAATTAACTATCTGATTAATTAACAACTTGATGGCTCTTTTTGTCCCCTTCAACCTTCTCTTAATTACTACCTCTGCCGTGACTTCCCTGGACTACAGGAATGCCCTTTCCATGAGCCTCCTGAAAGAAAAATAATTGAACAGGAAGAAAAAAAAATAGAAATAATAAATTTTTTAATTATTTATTTATGAGGTATATAATTTATAAAGATATTAAAATGCTTAGTCAATTGACAGATTAATAAAGAATCTGTCAATTAACATATTAATAAAGAAAAAGTCTAATTTAATAATTAATTATCATAATATTAATTTGATTTGATACAGTCTTATTGAATAATTCTTTTTTAAGGATAATTCTCTTTTACCTCCGACAAATTCAACAGGAGGTCCTTGACGTTGAGTTTACTTGCTAGTCTGTTGAAACATTGTCTGGATAATGACTTGGTGAAGATATCAATAATTTGATCTTCTGCAGAAATGTAAGAGACAAATAATTGTTGAGTTGTCACACGTTCTCGAACAAAATGAAAATCAATTTTCACATGTTTTCTACGTGCATGAAAGATTGGATTTGTTATAAGATATGTGGCTCCAATATTATCACACCAAATTTTTGGTACAACTTTTGACGAAAGATGAAGTTTAGAAAGAAGTGATTGAAGCCAAATAATTTCAAACGTTGTATTGGCTATAGCTTTATATTCAACCTCAATGCTTGAATGAGATATTGTAGGTTGCTTTTTCGAATTCCATGAGATAAGGTTTTGTCCAAGAAATATTGCATATCCACTAGTAGAGCGTCTGTCTTCAGGAGAGCTTACTCAATCCGCATCACTATATGCATGTAAATCTCGAGACGATTGACAATATAAAAGAAGATCACGTAGAATAGTACCTTTGAGATAACGAAGTATTCTTTTCACACATTCCCAGTTTTGTTCAGTGGGAGCATGCATGAACTAACAAGCACGATTTATTGCAAACGTAATATCAGGTCGTGTGATAGTGACATATTGTAAAGCTCCAACAATACTTCGATAAATCTGGGGATCAGACATAGCAGGAGAAGGTGTAGAGAAGTTAGTAATAGCAATTGGTGTGGAGACCAGACGTGCTCCATCCATTTTAGCTTTTTGAAGAAGTCCAGTAATATATTTACTTCGAGAGGAGACAACCTTCATCATGTGGGATAAGTTTAATACCAAGAAAAAAATGAGCATTACCCAAATCTCGAATAGGAAATTCTTGATTGAGAAGACTTAATAGAATTGTGATGCTTTTTTGATCAATGTCGGTTATTAAAATGTCATCCACATAAATGAGAAAAAATATCATAGATCCATCATTATATTTATAGAATAGAGAAGAGTCGGTCTTTGATCCAGAAAATTCTTGAGCTTGTAACTAGTTAGATAATTTATGAAACCATACACGAGGCGCTTGCCGAAGACCATATATGAATTTCTTGAGTTAACAAACATGAATTAGAAATTGTGGATGGATAAACCCATGTGGTTGCTCCATAAATATAGTTTCCTCAAGATAACCATGAATGAATGCATTAGAAATGTCTAGTTGTCGTACATGTCAATTAGAACTAACAGCTATCGATAACAACAATTTGATAGATGTAGTTTTGATGTATGGGCTAAAAGTGTTATTGAAGTTAATACCTGATTATTGATTAAATCCTTTAGCTACAAGTCAAACTTTATACCGTTCAAGAGAACCATCAACTTGATGCTTAAGATGAAATACTCATTTATAGCCCACAACATTCATAGAAGGAGTACGTGAAACTAGACTCCATGTTCCATTGCGAAGAAGTGCATCAAATTATGTAGCCATTGCACTACGCCAATTCGAATCCTTTTTTGCTTGTGAAAAAGAAGTTGGTTCAACAAATTTTGAAGGGACCACTAGAGCTCATGGAAGACGATATTGAGTTGTCATTGGTGGACAACGTACATAGATGTCACTTAAGGGAAGCATGTGATGAGGAGCATTATCATCTGAATCACTTGTTGATGGCGATGAGGAAGTAGGTTGACATGGTGATTTTGATGACGAGTTTGTATTATTTGAGGATCCAGAGCTAGAAAGCATATTATCTTCAACTAGTGAGACTTCTGAGACTGGAGCAGCAACTTGAGGTGATTCCGATGGCATAGGGGAGTTATCAGAGAGCTTCGGAGTAGGACCTAGGATGTCATCACCTCCGACAATGTTAGGTGACATCAAGAAGGTGTCACCTGTATCTGGAGGAGAGATTGAAGAGGCTACTAAAAAAAGGAATAGAGACTCATCAAAAGTAACATGCCGTGAAATATATATCCATCCAGTTGATATATGCAAGCAACGATAACCATGGTGCAAATTGCTATAACCAAGGAAAACACATTGTAGTGAATGAAAGTCAAGTTTGTGTTTAGAGTAGGGGCATAACCACAGATAACATGTACAATCAAAAATTTGAAGGAAAGTGTAGTCAAGAGTTTGATTATAAAGTTTTTCCAAAAGACATTTATGATTGAACAATAGAGTAGGAAGTCGATTTATGAGCTATACAACAGTGCTAACAACTTCATCCCAAAATTTACGCGGAACTAATACATGATGGAGAAGAGCCAAAGCAATTTCAACTATATATCTATGTTTTCTCTCAGCAGAGTCATTTTGCTCCGGAGTGTGAGGACAAGAAACTTGATGAACAATTTCACAAAAAATAATATGACAATGAAGAGCTTGATACTCGCCTCCCCAATCAAAATGAAGAGAGAGTATTTTATGATTAAAATAACGTTCAACTTGTTTTTGAAAACGACAGAATATGTCAAATAAATCAGATTTCCTTCTCATAAGATATAGCCAAGTATATTTACTAAAATGGTTGATGAAGGTAGCATAATAAAAGAAACCTTGGTTAGACAAGATATATAGGTATAAGACTTAAACATCAGAATGAATTATTTCAAGTAGAAAACTATAAACATGACTGGATGAATAAAAAGGTAACTTGTGACTTTTAGCTTACATTCATGCCCTACATGAATAAGATGGGGAGGAGGTGAAGGAAGTAGGTAAACCATACTTATTTTTTATCGACTGAACAATGTGAAGAGAAGGATGACCAAGTCGAGCATGCCAAGCTGATTTATTTGTGTGTTCACCAATAAAAGCTCTGATCGAAGAACTTTGAAGATAGTAGAGATCATTTTTGATTCAATCATGAAATAAGGTAGTATATGTTCCTCTATATTTTATAAGATAATGATTGTGATAAAATTCAAACAGGACATTGTTATCAAAACAGAACTGACGTGTGGAGAGTAACTTTTTGGTTATAGATGGGACATGAAAGATATGCATGTGAAAAGTGTGATTAGATAAATGAATATATGTGTTTCTACGATTAGCAATTTGCAAACCTGAACCATCGCCTACTTGAACCGTATCTAAGCCATAATACGACATTACGTCTGTAAAGATATTATAATCTGATGTGACATGATAAGTTGCTCCAGTATCAATATATCATTCAGTAGATGAAAACTCTAGAGGTTTACCAC
The DNA here is from genome assembly GCA_038050645.1 of Hedychium gardnerianum. Lineage (NCBI taxonomy): Eukaryota > Viridiplantae > Streptophyta > Magnoliopsida > Zingiberales > Zingiberaceae > Hedychium > Hedychium gardnerianum. The sequence continues at coordinate 3,293,292 of JBBUKS010000059.1, read as the reverse complement.
GACTTTATGATAGACTTGTGAAACAGTTGATTGTCTTAAAGCTACAAGATCACCAATAAAATTTGAGTCAAATCGTTTAGGATATTAAATACTAATATATCCAACTCTGAGATAAATTTGACATCTTCTCCGAATATATAACCAATCAAATCTTCTGGAGCATTGATTGTCAGTGTGACCAATGATGTGACAGATTTGATATTGTTCTGAATTTTACCTTTGGCCATAATGTTGTTGATTATCTGACATCGTAAATAAGAGTTGCTGTTTGAGGTTGGAATCTGATCTGTCGTCGGAAAAAGAGCAACAGAGAAAAAATGCTGCAATTTGGTGGCTGATTATGCTGGAGCAGAGGAAGAAAATTTGTTGTATGCTGAGCAAAACTTAGAAAAAGTTTGCTATCAGGTAGGCAGAAGAAGAAGAAGAAGAGGAGGTGGAATGTGTTACTGCTTTTGAGAATTTGAGAACTTGATTAAGCATGCGAAAGAAATAGTAGGAGAGAAGAATTAAAAGTAGAACAAGAAGAAGAGAAAAAAGAGAATTAAAAACAGAAGAAAAATAATTAGCATATGACGAAGTCACCAAAGAATAGAGAAAAGAAACATAAGAGCAAATTCAGATTTTTTTATGCAAAGAAAATAACAGATTTTAGGGAAAAGATATTAGAAAGGAGGGGGGAAAACGATAGTGAGAAGAAATACTGTGTGTGAGGAGGTAATATATATATATATATATTCAAAGCCAAGAAAGTTGAATAAACGACAGTGATGATGAGGCGAGACGTTGGGGAATTAGAAAAACAACGCAGATCCAGAGAGAAAGATAGATCGATATTAGAGGTGTTGCGATCTGACTCCGGGGTGGATGACGGAGATGACCCAGCAGAAGACGTGGATTTAGAATCCCAAAGTAAGGGATGGGGAGCAATTTGCAAGGACCTCGTGGTGAAAGAGAAGACCGACGGGAAGACAACTCTGCGACCGACTCTCCGGGGTCGGGCGATGGAGGTGATGCGAACCTCTGGAGCAGACCGAGTCCGATGAACAGCGGTAAGGCGGGCCACGAGACGGGAGAAGAGATCAACGTCTTGATCTCATAGGAGTAGTGATCAATAGCGGCGACGACGACAACGACGACGGCAGTGATGACGACAGCAACGGTGACGGTGATGGCGTAATTGGAAATAAGAATAGAGAAAAGAGATCTTAGCAGTAGTAAGTTGAGAGAAGAGAAAAGGGGTATGACTCTGATACGATAATAGAAAGTAATTGGGTAGAGCACAGATGCAAAGAAATAAACTTTTTGATTGATGATTTATCCATGAATAATTTATAGAGACATTAAGATGCTTGATCAATTAACAGATTAACAAAGAATTTGTCAATTGATAGATTAATAAAGGAAAAGTTTAATCTAATAATTAATGTATCCTAATACTAATTTAATTTGATCCAGTCTTATTGAATAATTCTCTTTTAGAAACAACCCCTTTGGTTACATTCCCGGAAAAGTCAAGTTTTCGTGGACTCAAAAGTTAGTGGATTTGGAAGTACACCGACTCGGAAGCATACGGAGTTAGAAGCAAGAGTGCAAGATTATGAACATCCCCGAAGCGATCTAGCTGTCCGGGTACCTCATCGAGTAAACCCTCTCCAAGTCCTCTCCTTTCAGGAATAACTGACAGCGCAGGAACATCCCCGTCGAGGAACATCTTCAACCCATCACCCAAACCGCGAGAACATCCTCGTGGGAATATCTTCCCTAGGCTCTTTCCCCTCCGATTACTTTATTTTATCATTTCTATTAACATCTCTCTAACTAGCAATAAACCAAGGGACACCATCAACCAGGCCACGGGAGCAGTCCTCCGCAGACCCTCTCTCCTGCACTCCAGTCCCTCATGTCCCTCTACCGATTCACATTCGCTAGCTTTCTTGGAATAAGAAATCCAGTCAACCAAGGTACGCCATCAGCCAGGTCGCGGGAGCAAACCTCCACAGACCCTCTCTCCTACACTCCAGTCCCTCTGGCCCATCTATTGATTCACCTTCACTAGCTTTCTTGGAGTCAGAAGTTCAGTCCACCAAGGTACGCCATCAGCTAGGCCGCAAGTGCAGACCTCTGCAAATCCTCTCCCCTGCATTCCAATCCCTTCTACCCATCTGCTGATTCACCTTCACTAGCTTTCCTGGAGTCAGAAGTCGAGTCCACCAAGGTATGCCATCAGCCAGACCGCGAGAACGGTCCTCTATAGACCCTCTCCCCGGCACTCCAATCCCTCTGGCCTATCTGTCGATTCACCTTCACCAGTTTTCTTAATGTCGGAAGTCTAGTCCACCAAGGGATGTCATCAGCTAGGTCACGAGAGCAGTCCTTCCGTGGAGATATCTCCCCGACACTCCAACTCCTTCAGCTATCTTCATCCTCGTTGGTTTTCCTTGGGACTAGTGGATGTCATAAGGTATCATGAAAGGTCCCATATATGAGGTGACAGCCGCCGCTCTGTACCTGTCAGAGACAAGTCTTGTCTCTTGCATGCTCCAATCTCAGGGTGTCAGAGTGTATCTCTGACATGAAATGGCAACCGCCCCATATCTGCAAAAGGGTGGCTGGCACAGGTGGCTGTCCACATGGAGATTGGTTCACTTCTATAAAAGACAGGTGAGGCTCATTGAAGAAGAGCTCTCCTCCTCTCCTCTCTCGATCACTTGTTGGCAAAAAGTTCCAAGGCAGTGGTTTGACCAAGTCAAATATTGTTCTTCTTCCTCTTCTTTCTTTGTTTTTGCTCAAAAGCCCTTCCCTCAATGGAAGACACACCTGCTCTCAAAAGTCCTTCCTCCAGCAGGAGGCACACCGACTTTCAAAAGCCCTTCCTCTAGTGGAAGGCACACTGGCCCACAGCTTGCTAAAGCCCTTCCTCTAGTGGAAGGTACTACAGCTCACAACTTGCCAAAGCCCTTCTCCGCGAAAAGCCTCTCGTTTCCGATTCAAGCCCTCCTCTTGTGGGAGGCGATCTTTCTTCTTCAGCATTGTGTTGATTTAAGCATTGGAGGGGCAAAGCCGACAATGCCAACCCCCGCTCATCGATGTTGACCTTATAGGTCAGGTCAGTAGTTTGTAGGCACTGCAGGTCGCATGCGGAGTCATAGGGAGACAACAACCTACAGAGGACTGGAAGCTTTATTGGGGTGAACATGAGGCTAGAGACTAGAAGCTCACCAGAGGACTGCTCGGCTACCGAAGATCGGAGGCTCTACCAGTGCGAACCCTAACTAAGTGGTGCGGCCAATAAGGAGGACTGGGACCCATAAGACATATTTGGACTGCATTATTTTGGCATCGTTTGTGGGAATGTGAGCGAAAGGCATTGAGGAATTTGAAGGCTGGAGGTTTCGGAGTAAACACGTCGACTAGTTCTAGTGGCCTCTACATCACACGCTCAAACGATTGAGCTTGGAGGGATTACGTTCATCAAAATAGCAAAGGCATCTTGGCAGCACGAGTCAGCTGTCCCTCCTAGGTCGGTTCGCCTATGATGGTAACATTTTCTCCCAGCCTCTCAACTATGCCTAGCTATCTTATTTGGTGGTGTCGGAGACACTAGCAACTCGACCATTCTCTCCTGGTCGTCCAACCAAGATCAAACTATCTCATTTGGTGGTGTCTGAGACACCTGGCCACTCGGCCATTCTCTCCTGGTCGTTCGACCAGGATCAAGTTATCTTATTTGGTGGTGTCAGAGACACTTTGCTTCTCGACCATGCGGCCACACAGCTGTCCCCTCCTATCTTTCCAACTCCGCAGGATTGAGTCCCTCTCCCCGGACGAATAGGATCTGGGTTCCAATATTTCCATTTCGGTGTTCTGATTTTTTGGCTCTCTACATTTCTCCTATCTTCCCAACTTTGTGGGATCAAGTCCCTCTCTCTGGATGGATAGGATCTGGATTCAGATATTTCCATTTTGGTATTCTAGTTTTCTACCTCTTTGCATTCGTCCTATCTTCCCAACTCGTGGGATCGAGTCCCTCTCCCTGGATGGATAGGATCTGGATTCCGATCTTTCCATTTTGATGTTCTAGTTTTCTGGCTCTTTGCATTCCTCCTATATTCCCAACTCCGCGGGATTGAATCCCTCTCCCATGACGGATAGGATTTGAATTCCCATCTTTCCATTTCGGTGTTCTAGTTTTCTAGCTCTCTACATTTCTTCTATCTTCCTAACTCTGTGGGATCGATTTCCTCTGCCCGGATAGATAGGATCTGGATTCCAATCTTTCCATTTTTAGTGTTCTGGCTTTCTGGATCTTTGCATTCCTCCTATCTTCCCAACTCCGTTAGATCAAGTCCCTCTACTCGGACGAGTTGGATTTGAATTATGATATTCTGTTATCCATGGATGGATGAGAATTACTATTCCAAGACTTCTATTTCAGTGTTATGGTAGTCGGATATTGGGAGGATTGCCTTGGTGTGCAGCTATTCTTCCTATTATCCCCGACTATGAGGGATCGAGTCCCTCTCTCCGGGAGGGTCGAATTTGGATTCTGATATTTTGTTATCCCCGGATGGGTGGGAATTACTGTTCCGGGACTTCTATTATAGTGTTATTATAGCCGGATGTTGGGAGGAGTGCCTTGGTGTACATCTATTCTTCCTATTATCTTTAACTCTGCGGGTTGATATTTTGTTATCCCCGGACAGGTGGAAATTGTTAAGACCGAAGGAATTTAGATATCTCCACAATGGTATGATATTTTCCACTTTGGACCAAGACCCTCATGGTTTTGCTTTTGGACTCTACCCAAAAGGTCTCATACCAATGGAGATGTCTTTCCCTTATAAGCCAATGATGTTTCTAATCTCCCCTCAAACGAAGGACCACAGGGCTCCCCATCCGATCCTCGACCCACCAGGTATTCTTGCTTCTCGGTCCACACGACCTACTAGGACTTCCTGCCTGACATCTGGTCCTCTTGATCCGGACACGGGAGCCCCTATTTTCTTTGTTTTGAGGTTAATATTCTGCTCACATTGCTCGATTGGACCATAGCTCTTGTGTACAGTCGTCAGTTAGACCTTCTGGCAGTCCGAGCTCTAATATCAATTGTTAGGATCGAAGGAATTTAGATATCTTCATAATGGTATGATATTGCCCACTTTGGGCCTAGACCCTCATGGTTTTGCTCATGGGCTCTACCTAAAAGGTCTCATATCAATGGAGATTTCTTTCCCTTATAAGCTAATAATCTTTCTCATATATTTTTAATGTGAGACTTTATTTATAATCTTACCACCCAACAAATAAGAACATACATTATAATTTAGGGGCCTTTTTTAAAATTAGATTAGGCCCAAAAATTATTAGAATCGGCCTGGTTAGTGACATTCTATAGTTCAATCACTCCACAACAATGGCATTTAAAATTTTCACTCTCCCCCCAAATCCGATTGTTTGCACTTATATTAAAGTTGAGCCTAGTTTGATGTATCTTGATACTCTAGATGCCCAATTTCCTTGTGGAAGGTTGATTGTTAGGATTGTACCAATTAACCCAGGTAACAGGGTCTTCTTTGGGAGTAGCTTTTGCTAGTCTTGACTAGCAACTTGGTGATCAAGTATTATATATTCTACTGATATGACCTGATATTTTTAGAAGGTGCGTGTGGGATGTGACACAGTGGCAGAATATCAAGCTTGTGTAGAAATTCCATGATGCAGAGTTTCTTCTTAATGATGATCAGTTAAGTTCTCTTAAACTTATGTAGGAGGAGGTGAATTAATGGCTTTGCTTCTTGTGGAAATAGCCAACTGAACTAAAGTGGAAATACAATTGAAAACACAGGTTGGAATTTTCGTAAAAGAAGTTTTTGCGTTAAGTATGGTTTTACTTAAAATTATCTAAATTCAGCTATTTATCTATAGAATGGACGCCTATGCTCAACTTATACTGTGTTAAGTCAATTGGTGTTTTTCTAGAACTAGCCACCTTAGAACATAGTTTTCAAACATATCTATGACTCTTTACATCCATTTACACAATTGGTATTTGTTGTTATGCATGAACAAATTTTCGAACTTTAGATATTATAATTATGTGCTAACCATGTGACTTTGTTTAGGCAAGCAGATGACTCGGGCTTACTGTAGAAATCATTGACCACTGTACATTAGTCCTCAAATTTCCTCAAGGCACCAACAGCACCTGGGTCAAAATTTTCAACTATTTGTTCAAATTTAGTGCTTTACTTTATCTTGCTTCCATAAGAATTTTTTTTAATGAAAAATCAGAGTTTGTATTTTCGACTTTGCAGTATAATGTACAGTTTAAATTTTTGAGCTACTGGAGTATAAATATGATATTTGTGAAGCTATCCTTTTCTGGGAATAGGTCAGTTAGCCTTTGTTGTAGTTTGCACTAAACCCACAAGTTTTGCCAGGATCGTAACATGACCACAGTCTTGATACGGGAATATCTGGATGTTCGACCTAATGGATGATTTGATTATGTTGCAAAAAGAATTGCGCAGTTATAAGTTGTTTCTTGTGATTTTTCTCTTAGATGACTAAATAAGCGGTTCACTATACTTTCTTTGATTTTACGGGGGCAGATAAATGTTATAATCGGTCACTTTGTGAAGAACATCTTAACTTAATAATACCCGCAAAAGCTCCATTCTATCCTCGTCAGTTCAAAATTTGTACCGTTGTTATTGGAAACTCAGGGCAGGACCGTCTCAAGGTTCCACGAGATCCAGGCAATTTTTTTTAAAATTTTTTTATTATTTTTTTTAAAAAATTAAAACTTTTCTTCATTCTTTTTCATTCGGACTTGGGACCGACAATGACAAGTTTAAATTTTTTTTAACGTGGTCTATGAAATTAATTGGTCTATGAAATTTTAGTGTAGTTATAGATAAAATTTAGGAGAAATAATGTGATTTATGAAAAAAATCAATGACTTATAATTAATAATGTAGTCTATGAAATTAATTAATAGTTGTCATTGAAATAGATAAAAGAGATGTAAAAAACATGCGTGCATGAATTGACGTTGTTAATTGAATATATTTATCGTTGCTATTAATTAAACATATTTACTATTATTATTAATTAAATATATTTACTGTTGCTATTAATTAAATATATTTAAAACTTTTTATAATAATAATGCGTCTTACATTTTATGGGGCTTAAGCATAGGCCTTAGCAGGGCCTGACTCAGGGGATCTCTTAAAGACGGATTTTGGATCGGAGATTGATGAACATGATGTAAGATTCAGGGATAATGAAGCTCCTGTTAATGAGGTTAATGATGCAATAGATTAGGATGAAACATATAAGATATGTTAACTTGTTAAACTCAAAGGTTCAAGTCCTCTTGAATTTTAAAATTATTACAGTGTTGTATGTGTTAATAATTTTGCCTTCGTGACGTGTCTTCAGGTTGAAGTCACGTGATAAATAAACAAACAGGTGGCATTCTACAAGGACATATTCAAGCTTCTCGTTGGGTCAAATACGAGAGGAAATCAATAAATCAACGGTCAAAATGAAGACAAGATCAATCGTAAATTCTATTAGCCGAAC
>JBBUKS010000059.1:3269166-3281798 GCA_038050645.1 Hedychium gardnerianum | reverse complement strand
TAATAGGGAGAACCTTTATAAAAGACATAAGGTGTGGTAGTGGAGAAGAGAGTAGAAGAATTGGGGTAGGAACGGGATGAAACTTTATAAAAGACTTGAGAGTAGATGGTGTGGTAGTTGGGAAGGCAGTAGACTCAGAGAAGTTATCATCTACAGAAATAAAGATTTGTTTCAAACATGGTTTAAAATTTCAAATCATGCTGAGGTTTCGGTCTTAGACCGGAATAATACAGTTTCGATACCGTATCGTACCGTGCCGATATAGTTTCGATATTTTTTAAATATAAAATATATTAACTAAAAATAAAAAATTTAATCTAAATATTTTAAAATAAAAATAAAATATTTTTTTATATATATTAAATTAATGGGATAATTTTATTAGGCTTTAATTAAAGCCTATTTAAATTATCTCAATCATAGCTAGGAGTTGATTAAAATTATTAACCTAAGTTATTTATTAAAGCCTAAGTTAAAAATCACCCCTCCTACCACTTGTCGCTGGGCTTGCTCAACGAGTTCGGACGCGTCATCGAGCTCGCGCGACGCGTCCAGAAGTGTCGCTGGGCCCGTGCGACGGGTCCGGACGCGACGTGCCAGCGTTGTGTCGGTGCTAGTCCGTGGGCGCTATGAGATGATTCGCCCGTATCGGGCGAAACGGCTAGAGATTTTAATCTATGGTTTCAAAGTAGGAGAATAGCATCAATGCCCCTTTTTCATGCATGAATAGCCAATATATATACCTTTGACAAATTTAGGAATAATTTATAAAAGATAAACAGAATAAAAACACCTAGACTGAGGTGAAATAAGTGAAGGGAATCACAAGGAAAATGAATTGTGAAGAGATTTTGACCATGAAGAACTAAAGAAGACATGAAATTTATAAGGTAGCAAGTAGTTGGAATAACATCATCCAAAAATTCAAGCGGAACTCCCATATAAGGTAATAGAGCCAGATGCCTATTTTTCCTCTAAGCAACACATTTTTTGGCTGGCATATCTGAGGATATAAAGACAGATGGAGGACGACCAAATTAGAGAGGAAGAATTGCAAGGGTTGAGAAAAGTATACCTTGGCATTGTGCTTCTAAAAGCTTTAATAAGACTATAACTGAGTTCTTATTTCAGCAAAAAAGGAAGAGAATTGAAAAATGGATATTGAGAAGAAATGAGAATTGAAAATATTTTACTGTTTGATAGGACTCACATTTGAGACTCAGGAGATTGGAAAAGACTAGGAGCCATCTTTTGTAGGATCTGAAGACTAGGATGCCCTAGATGGCTATGAATTTGAAGTAAACAGGTAGCAGCCACAGGGGCAAATGAATGTGCAACCACTGTCAAATAATATAATCATTGAGACTCTTGCCTTGTGCTAAACACTCTATCAGTCCTTGAATCAATATCCTCAGTGAAACTCAGACTAACTTAATGCGTTTGTAAACTGATATGAGATTCAAAGAAAATTTGGGTATATAGGCAACAGAAAGTGAGGAGAGTCCTGACCAACACTAGGAATATATGAGAGGGGCCTATTTGCTAAAGTGACATAGAATAGGATGAGATGTAGGTTTAATAAGGCTAGAGAAAAGGAACATATTACAGGACATTTTCTCAGAGTTCTAAAATTTAGAATCCATATTTTTAACCATATACATTTGCCATACAAAGTAACTTCATGAACTGGGTATGACAGTGGCACATTCTGAAGTTTAGTAGTCTGCTAAGCAAAGAAACAGAGATCTCAGCTGATATATTGATTGTAGAAGGCCTGCTTCCACAAATGGGGGGATTCTTTAGATTGGAAATTTGCTGCAACTATAAGTAGGGACCAAAAACAGCTATCATTTGGGAGGAAATCTAGCAAAGGAAAAGACTCGTAACAGATGGCTGCAAATGCAAGGAAGAGAACAGTAGATCTGCTCCAAAGATTCAGAGAAACGAGCAGATTCTATATGAAGGTAAACAAAAATCTGCATAGATGCAGAATATCCTGAGGATAGCACCAAAACTGAAGAAGAAAGAAGAAAACTCATGAGTGTATCCTTTGCTGCAACATCAATACATGGGGGAGATTTGGTGGAAGAAATCAGCATCAGAAAGGTTGGAAGCAATCTGGGGTGAAGAAAATTTTACAGACTGCAGGAAAAAACTTCAGATTGAAGAAAGAATCTAAGCTGAAGAAACCAACAAGGAGCAAATGGATTCTACGTTTACAACTTTTTTAGTTTAATGCTATATCATCTGGACTGTAATAATAGATGTATTATGAATCAAATAAATAATGATATATGGTCTACTGAATTTAATTAATATGACATATATTACATTAATGATATATCATATACTATATCTAATTAATATAATATTGACTAACTAATTTAGCATGCTTAAGAGTGTATAACATCTCTTATTACGGACCTCTTCTTTTCACCTTTTTGTCTTGCTTCAATTGTCATAGAAAAACCCTCTGTCGAACTGAAGATTTTGTAACCAAAGCTTTCTCCTCTACTCCCTTTTTCACACGAAGCCTAGTCCATTTGTATCTTCAGTCTTTTGAGTGGAAGCTTCCTGCTCCATGGTTGAATCCTGTTCCACCCTCTTTTAGAGGCAAAGCCATCTTGGGTGGTCTGGACGAAACAAGGCTAGGGTATCGATCAATACTAGGTACTGTCTAATATTTGTGTCTATGATTATTGGTTTCATGACCAGTATGCTAAGTTTCATCTGAGCCAATGGAAAAGGCACAAAATTCCAAACTTGAGCTAAATAAATGATATTGAAGTGAATATGATTCTTCCAATATTTAACACAATGCAGTCCAGAATTGCGATTTGTTATATATACTACTTTTTACTATATAATTACTTCTTTCTTGACCATTAACTAAGATTTATGAATGGTTATTTTGTAAATAAGACAACATCACGTGCTCTTTGTGAAAATCACAACGGTTAAGTTCCATATTCTTGTAACTTCATTTTTTAGTAAATTCTCTTTGAATGTGCTATTAGTATGGATTAAAATCTTGAGCCATTTCGCCCGATACAGACAAAACATCTCATTCCGCCCGCGGTCCGGCGCAAGCACACCTCCGGTGTCGGCGTGCCGTGACGTGTCCGGACTTGTTGCCTGGCCCGGCGATGAGTCGGGACGCATCGCCCAGGCTCGGGGATGAGTCCGGATGCGTCATGCGGGCCTGTAGTTGTGGCGGTACGGAACAAGGGTAAGGTTTTTAATAAATAACTTACGTTAATAATTTTAATCAACTTCTATTTATGATTGAGATAATTTAAATATACTTAATTAGAGCCTAATAAAATTATCCATTAATTTAATATATATATATATATATTTGAAAATACTAAAAGTGAAAGGTTTTAGACTTAGTAGAGTAAAGACAGAATATATGAAATTTAAGTTTAATAATATTAGACGTAATAAAATAATTATTAAGATAGGAGATAACGAGTTGTGTGGAACTGAGAGCTTTAAGTATTTAGGATCATTTTTATAAAATGATGGAGGGATTGAGAGAGATATCTTATATATAATACAAGCAGGATGGTTGAAATAGAGGAGAACGTCGAGTATTTTATGTGATCATAAAGTATCTCTAAAACTTAAAAGAAAGTTCTACAAAACGGCAGTTAGACCTGCTTTGTTATATGGAGCTGAATGTTGGGCTATAACTCAAGCACATGAGCAAAAGATGACAGTTGCAGAGATGAGGATGTTAAGGTGGATGTGTGGACATACGAGGATGGATAAAATAAGAAATGAGAGTATTACAGAGAAAGTCGAAGTAGCATATATTGAGAAAAAACTCTGAGAGACACGTTTGAGATGGTACGAACATGTACTTGAATGAGCAATAAATGCTTCAGTTAGGCAATGTGAAATTATGATAAATGCACACATCAAACGAGGAAGAGGAAGAGGAAGAAGAAGACCAAAAAAACTTAGTTAGCAATAATAAAATAAGATAAAATTTATTTAAGTATAGATGATGATATAATAAAAGATAGAACCCAATAACATAAATAATCCATATAACCTATCTTATATAATGGGATAAAACTTGATTATTATTATTATTGTATTTACTTTTCCACAAAAACTTCTTTTTCCAATGGATAGTCATGGTATTTAAGCAAGATACAATTCTCAACTCCGCCAATCAAATTCATCCCTTTTTTTTTATCTCACCTCTATCCTGTTTTATCTTAATGTATAAATAGGTAAGAAGCCATCAGAAGTAAAGAATTTTATCATTGAGTACCTACTCATTGCAAGAAGCCTGGGTTTGTAAAGTTAATTGGTGACTGATTCCTTGATTAGTTTATAGCCATAAGTTAATGCTTTTGATTAGTGGCATTTGCATCAATCCTCTCGACGTACTATTATAATAATGTTGAGGAGCAATGATGAAATTTTAGAGCTAGGCAAGGACTAGCTGTTATGGCCCGGGTATAAATTAAAAATAAAAATTCATATTATTAGGATTAAAAAAATTTAAATATTTTTATAATAATATGATATTATTGACTTTTGGTTTAGGTTCTTATGATTTTATTTTTTGACTTTATTTTAAAAAAAAATATACTAATGAACATATTTTTTCTTTATAAATTCATGATATTTTCTATTATTTTTAATGTGATATTTTATTTGCAATCTTATAATTCCAATAATTTCTTCTCAAACGAAGGACCACAAGGCCCTCCGTTCGATCCTCGACCGACCAGGTCTTTCTATCCCTCAGTCCACCTTACCTACTAGGATTTTCTTGCCTAGCCGCAACTAAAATTTTCTGTCTGGTAGCTAGTCCTCTTGATCCAGACACGAGAGCCCCACTTCTTTTGTTCGAGGTCAATATTCTATTCACATGACTCGATTAGACCATAACTCTTGTGTATAGTCGGCGATTAGACCTTCCAGCAGTCTGGGCTCTGATACCAATTGTTAGGACTGAAGGAATTTAGATATCTCCATAATGATATAATATTATCCATTTTGAACTTAGACCTTCATAATTTTCTCTTGAACTCTATTCAAAAAATTTCATACTAATAGATATTTTTTTCAAATAAATTTATGATCATATAAAATTTTATTTACAATTTTATAACTCCAACACATATCGCGTAAGAAATTGTCTTACAAAATCCATCAAGAGAGCTTTTTTATATATATCAAATTGAGTGCTAGTCACTGTCTTCCTTTGGTATAAAAATCAACCTCTCATGCATATCTCATACAAACACCATTACTTGAATATCAATCTATTAACCTATGGTAAGTAGGGTTTCCCACAATAAGATAAAGCATAAATACTAAATTTAAGATTTTAAATAATAAATTACAATTAAAGGGCCAAGTGCCAATAGCACATAATAGCCTAAGATAGTGATATCATTTCAAGTTAGCAAATTCAATTAATATGGCTCCATTTTAGGTCAATAGATCAAATCTACATAATTCGATTCCATGTTAGTACTCTTTTTGTCTTCTCGGGGCGAGTAGTTGACTAGTATATGAGGTATTACCATTATAAGGTCTAGGGGTCAATTTCTGACTAGTAGTCAAGTTTCTATCATTCCTCATGCACTGGTCACTGCTCGAGCTAGTAATCACCTGTGATTTATCTGACTTCACATAACCTAGAAACAGACTATGAGGAGTATTTGAGGTAAACATTATCACCTTTTATCATCATATTAACACTCTTTCTTACATAAAGAATAGGAGCCCCATGTAGTACCCTACTTGATTCAACTCTCAGGTCCCCTATATCCAACTTAGTTTCCTGAGTTCCTCATCTAATTCAGCTTCCCGAGCTCCTCATCATGTGACTCGGTTTTTTGAGTTCTTCATATAGTTTGACCTCTAAAATACTCAATGCAACTCACTACCCAAACTTCCCAAGCTCTCTCCTCCGAGTACTCAGAGCTCCCTGAACCCTCTGATTTGATTTCCCTAAGCTCTCCCCTCCAAGCAGTCAAAGCTCCTCGAACTCCCAATTTGAGCTCCTAGAGCTATGTGCCTCTAAGCACCCCAAGCTTCCTAAGTTAAGTTCAATTTCTCGAGCTCTCATTCTCCTTACAGCCTAGTTACGCACAAGCCTTGCAGTTACAAGCATGACCAAGCATTGCCTCTCCACGGTCTGTGCCTTCGCAACCCATGATCCTTTGGACCTAATAACCCTAGGGTTTAGGGTTTAGAGGTTGATCTTATATAAACATTAAAGATGACAACGATATGGATATCTAAATGTACACGAATGTTAATCTGCACATCCTTATATGGGAGGTTGTGAGCGACATCTGACGTGTACAACTAACGTGACTCATGTCTTTCCTCTTTCATTTGCTTGCAAAGGTGGTACTATTTTTGCAAAATTTGGTGCTACTTTTGCAAATCCAACACCAAGGTGGTGCTGTTTTTGCAAAATCAGCACCAAGGTGGTGCTGTTTTTACAAAAATAACACCAAGGTGGTGTTGATTTTTCAAAAAAAAATACCAAGGTGGTGTTGTTTTTACAAAAATAATACCAACCTTTTACAAAAATAGGACCAAGGTGGTACTGGTTTTGCAAATGCAGCATCAAGGTGGTGCTGATTTTGTAAAAGTTTGGTATTATTTTTGCAAAAATAGTACCACCTTGGTACTATTTTTCCAAAAGCACCATCACTTTGGTGTTATTTTTTCAAAAGCAGCACCACCATGATGCTATTTTTGCAAAAGAAGCATCACCCTTGGTGTTGTTTTTACAAAAACAACACCATTTTTGCATGTAGATGGGAGAAGAAAGAGATTAACTGTGTCAAATCATACAAGTCAAATGTCGCTCACATAAAAGTGGACAGGATATCATTTCTCATATAATCTCACTTTTCTTCTTCTACTATTGTTTCATGGGTCATTCTTATTGAAATCGTAATATTTATGGAAGCCTTATGCTTTTGAGCCATTACTACGATATCCCCTTGGGACGGGCTATTAGCTAGTACATGAGGTGTTGCCACCATGAGATCTGAGGGTCAAATCCTGACTAGTAGCCAGGTTCATGTCCTCTCCCATGCACTGATTATTATTCGAGCTAGTAGCCACCCATGATTTATCTCTTCAGTGTTGATCTAGGGATAGATTGACAGAGGCACTGGGGATGAGTGTTTTGTCTTTTGTCACCCTGGGCCACCATGGCATCATAATGACTTATTGACTCGAATATATCAAGTAAAAGACATCGAGGATGACGAAAACTTGAAGGAACAACCCGGAGGAACTTGAATCTTTTGCTAACTAGCAGCAAGAACCCCTGCTTAATACTTTAGAGACAATGACCGAGACTATTACCCTGATGCAATTGACACAGCTCATCATCGTGATTGTTGAGGAGGTTCTCTAATGAAGCATTGTTCAAAATCCTTCTCTTCTAAAATGAGGGTGGAGGAACTAGAGCCTCAAATTGAACATATCCTTGGGAATCTATGACTCAAAGTTGTCAAGAGGGATCTATTCAATTGAGTCTCAGGAGGCACCGAGGGGGTTTTCTGGAAGCTGGAAAGTCCTTAAAGGGGTTTGTTCATATAGAGGGACTCCCTTCTTGGTTGAGATTTTGGATGAAGAACTACTTAGCAACTTTCGGCCACCATAGGTGGGAGAATATATCAGCTCATCTGACTCAAAGATCACCTATGTTGGTTTGAGAACGTCACCCTCCTCTACTAGTATTCGGATCGAGTGAAGTGCTAGATGTTCTTGACAACTTTAGTTTGGATAGCTCAACAGTGGTTTAACACATTGAAATCCAACACCATTCACTCATTTGAATACTTTTGCACTCGCTTCTTGCATCGCTTTGCTAGTTATAAGAAGCATTAGAAGACTCCCCTTATTCTCTTTAGCCTAAGACAGTAGAAGCAAGAGTCACTGTGAGAGTATATCCAATACTTCACCCGCAACATTAGAGGCTCCCTCAGCCACATTAGGGATGTTGACAAAGCTTGCTCCTAAGGTCTCAGAGTGGGAGAGTTTTCCTATATTTGGTGAAAAAGCCTCCCATTAACTACGATGAGTTCCTTAGACGAGTTGAAAAGTATATTAATGTAGAATAAGTACAATGGCTAAGGGATGAATAAAAGGCTATTACCTGACCTATTGAGAAGACAAAGAAACGATTGAAATATTGTTCGACCTCCTCGAAAGTTGAGATACTAAGGCAGTTGCTTATACCTCTTTAAGGTGTTTGAGGAGAAGAATTTGCAAATCTGCAAGGATCACCAAGTACTCCAACATCCTCCGGGATATGGAAGGGGACCTAGGAATTTGCAGTCTGATCTATTTTGCTCGTTTCACCATAAGTACGATCACACTACTCAGGACTGTCTAAAGTTGGACTAAGAGATTGAACAAGTCATTCACATTAATCCCTCGCAGAGATGACTCTTGGTGTTAAAGAGAAACTCACAGGCGAGGGACATACATACTGTCTAAGGCCCTCAGGGTGGACACCCAAAAACAAAGAGATCAGAGACGAGATAAACCAAATCCACCTTAGGAAGATAGGGGGGGTGCTGCGAAGAAGACATCCGAGGTACAATTAACATGATTTTAAAAGGGATTACAAATAGAGATTTAAACCAAGCTCGAAAAGCCCACAACAAGATGGAGTGCTGGCTTCGAAGCTCAAGATCTTGAGAGGGTGACCACCCCCCTATAATGATGTGTTAGTTGTTTGAGCAACTATAGCCAACTATAATATAACTTAAGTGTTCTTTGATTCAGAGCGGCTCAATCAATGTTTTATTCAAATGGGCTTTTGATCAAATGTAGATAAAGTGACCGAGTTGCATCCAATAATATCTACATATATTGTGCGGCTTCTCAAGCCCCTAGAGCAAATTATATTGGATTTAAATCTTCTTAAGGTGGGCTTACATGTGATTTAAGACTTGCGATATCGAAACTCGTTAAGTGATCTAACTTAAGTTACTGGGTTTTGAATTATTGGATGTAGACCTTGTATGTGTAGAACCCTTTAGTCTGATCCATTATCATCTATGGGCTGATAATGGTTTGGTTGCCTATATAAGGGGAGGTCCCCAAGGGTTTAGGGCATCTTCTTGAGATATCTCTTGGTTCCTCATTAGACCAAGAGAATTTGACGTCGTTAATCCTAAGTCCCTTGGAAGACCTCTCCTATTTGATTTTGCTTCTTCTTCTTCCTCAGAGGATTTCTTTGGACGACACTAAAGATAAAGATTATGACTCTACAATCAGGTTTCTTGTCTCTTTCAGTTTATGTATTTATTTTGTTATGTCATGATTAGAAGAAACTAGATTTATGTTCTTGTTGTTCCTATTACGAATTTATATGGTATATTAGAATTTATGAGGCCTCAGATTTACGAGAATATCTATTAATTGGTATCAGAGCCAAGTCTTTGTTTCTTCTTCATTTTCATGGCTATTAGGTTAACTTTTTCATCGATTTGTTGTTTGTATGCTAGATCAAGTTTTCCTAGTATAACACAATTTTTGATCGTTGAAAATCATATTAGAAAAATGTTACGTAATCGCAAGTGCACGACAACGTCGTCAGTAATATAAAAGATTATCGTATACAAATGGACTATTGATTAAGCATTAGTCGACTTTGCAAAGTAAGTTATCTAAACAATCGAAGTTGACTTGAGTGCTTGAAAGCTAAAGAGAAGGAAGAGAGAGGGAGAGAAAGAGTTGAGAGAAGGTTGAGAGAAAGAGAGAGAGTCTTGACATAGAAGGTTTAGAAGTTGGCTTAGGGGGAGAATGGTTTTAGGATTCCAGTTTCATTATGAAGCTAGTTAATGTTCCTAATACATATTCATCTCCTTATTCTCCATGCTTACATTCTTATAGGGATTCTAATTAGATTTCAGAATTGAATACCATTAGAATGCCCTAGGAAGGAATAGTCTTTATGTCACTAAGGATCCGCTGGTTATCTAGCCTAGTAGCAACCTAAACATAAAGGTGAATCCCTTACATCTACATGCATTACTCACTCACACATTTCGTCAAACATGTAGTAGGCACAATATATATAAAACAAGACATAAACACTTCATTAAATAAGGAAATGTCATATACATAGTCCATACATTAATCACACATCAAATTACATATGTATTGGATTGAAAGTTGTAGATATTGAAGTCATATACATTTTGGATTTTGAATCATCTAAAAACTCCAACCGAGCATAAAGTTATAGTCATTTTACTTTTGGACCACAGGCTATCTGGAATTCAACACGGTCGTGTCTGGGAGACACAACCCTAAGTTGAGGTTGAATTGCCAGAGAGACACGACCATGTTTGAGAGACACGGCCATGTTTGAGAGACACGGCCATGACTTGAGATAGCCCAAGCTTGACACATGGTCGCCTCTGTGAGACATGACCGTGTCTTGACCTCCTTCATGTGTCACATGGTCATGTCTAGGAGACACGGTCGTGCCATGAGCTTCTACTGCACTTGAGGCACAAACATGCCTTTTAGCATGGAGAAACATTGTTTCTCATCTTTCATCCTAAAAAAAAGTTATAGGCCTTGAAGTTATCTTCAATTTTATATAAAGAACACCTCAAAACTCCAACCGAGCTGAAAGTAATGATGGTTCAAAGTTTGGTCTACAAATCTGGGCGGAGTAGGAGACATGGTCATGCCAGGGAGGCACGACCGTGCTTTTTAGCATGGAAACATGATGGATTCATCTATTGGACTCTGAAGAAAAATTGTAGATATTGAAGTTATGTACATTTTTAAATTTGATTTATCCTGAAACTCCAACTGTGTGCCAAGTTATGTCCATTCTACATT
This sequence comes from Hedychium gardnerianum, assembly GCA_038050645.1. Classification (NCBI taxonomy): domain Eukaryota; kingdom Viridiplantae; phylum Streptophyta; class Magnoliopsida; order Zingiberales; family Zingiberaceae; genus Hedychium; species Hedychium gardnerianum. Next base: position 3,270,929 of record JBBUKS010000059.1, on the reverse strand, counting down.
TTGTCTGTAGGCTGCCCAGAATCCATCATTGCTCCAAATATGCTCCAAATCGCGTCCTATCAATAAAAATTCGCAAAGGGAAGTTCTCTAAACTAAAAAAGTATAAGTATGTCATAATAATGAAATAGGGTGCAATACTTACGTCAAACAATGTCCTAATTAATGCTCAAATAACAAACATACCAAAGGGGGTTAAGAGTTGTTACCCTTGTTACATACTTCTCTTCAATGACGTTCTTGGGTCCAAGACGGGGTCCATACAAAATGAATTTAGTTTCATATCGTAGATTTTCAAATTATCTTAGATTTGAATAGTTGTACACCTCGTGCTTCATCCCGGATTGAAAATTGGAGTCATTTGAAACAAATATAGCATCCAAATAAGGGGACACAACCACTGATTATGAGACACAGCTATGTCCCTTGGCTCACATGGTCGTGTCTATGAGACACGACCTCAGCATGAGGAGAAGGCACGGGCGTGCCTGGATGGCATGACCTGCCTCGAAGGTGGAGCATGACCGTGTCTGTGAAACACGGCCTTGGCCTGACTTTTTTCTGTGTAGGTGACACAATCGTGCCAACTAGACATGGCCTTAGCTTGAATGCGTGGCACAGCCATGTATAATGAGACACGACTGTGTGTCGACTACAGTAAAGGACACACACAGCTGTGTTTTTTTTCCTTTCAAGGCATGACTTGTCTTCAATTTTTCTCCTAAAAATTCTTCCATGTCCATGACATTATGCCTAGCTCATGGATGTTATTGAACATGAAATAAGACAAAGCAAAAAGAATTAAAACTATAGAATAAAAATAAAGACATAAATGAAAACCTAAGTGAAAACAAAGAAGAACTTGTGTTGTCTCCCAAGAAGCGCTTGTTTTAGGTCATTAACTCGACCCCTTATTATGTTCATCAAAATCTTGGCCTTGGAGGGGTCAGATATTTTGGTATTTTATTTTTCATGACCCAAAATGTGGAGGGAGCTCCCCTCATGGGATCCATGTCATAATGCACCGCTCCCTCCTTCTTCTTCTCCTTGAATGTGCTCCTTGAAGGTCGGAGGAGGTTCAGTTGAAGCATCCAATTCCAGGCCTTATCAGAATCTGCACACACAAAGAAAGAATGCACCTCCCAAACATGTGTCAAATAAGAAATAACTTGAACAAAATTAAGTTTAAGAGAGCATGTATCAAAAATTTAGTCACATACAATAAAATCCAATTAAGGTACCTCTATGAAATTTTTAGGAATCACTAGAAATACTTACATTACAGTGCTCAAAGGTACCTGAAATTTCAAACAAGGGGATGTGACTTCCTCTTGATCAAGTAAGGGTTCTAGTTCTAGCTCAAGTGGTGGTGCTTCAGAAGGTCGTGATGCTTGGGGTCTTGCTTCTTCTAAAGAAACCCCTACACTTTGGTTCTCAATGAAATCAATCATTGCAACCTCCATAATTTCAATTAGTTGTGCAATCAAAGGAAGTGATTATTGGGACTTTGTTTTCATAGCACAAGTCCCTACACTACTATCCACATTATCATGACAAGTGGTGAAGAGTACACTGATATCGATGTCATCCACAGGGGAATCATCATTTTCATTGGCAATCTTAACTGATCATTCTCCTCATAGTCATCATCAGAAAACTCTATATCACCATTAAGAAATACAATCCCGGGAGGAAAATCTAAAAAATTGCAAGCCACCACATCATCATTAGAAACATCCACATTATTATGACCACTTGTAACCTCA
>JBBUKS010000059.1:3244723-3269066 GCA_038050645.1 Hedychium gardnerianum | reverse complement strand
TGTATGCTAGCGACCAGTGCTCCCTTCGGGTATGAGCTAGTCGTAGCATCGTTGATGCATGTATGCTAGCGACCAGTACTCCCTTCGGGTATGAGCTAGTCGTATCATCGAGGATGTATGTATGCTAGTGATCAGTGCTCCCTTCGGGTGTGAGCTAGTCGTAGCATTGTTGATGCATGTATGCTAGCGACTAGTGCTTCCTTCTGGTATGAGCTAGTCGTAGCATCGAGGATGTATGTATGCTAGCGATCAGTGCTCTCTTCGGGTATGAGCTAGTCGTAGTATAAAGGATGCATGTATGCTAGTGACCAGTGCTCCCTTGGGGTATGAGCTAGTCATAGCATCACAGAGATACATGGGCTGACGACCAGTGCTACCTTCTGGTATGAGCTAGTCGTAGACATGCTACTATCTGGGTTGTTACTCTCTGACTGCCCACGAGGTCACATGTGGTAGAGAGTTTCTCCCACAGATAGGGACCCTAACATTGACTTCCCACGAGGTCACATGTGGTAGAGAGTTTCTCCCGCAGATAGGGACCCTAACATTTACGGATTGCCCACGTGTAATGCAGTAGAGTGTATGTTCCTTAGTCCACAGCTGACGAGCTGGGTGTCTCTATCGTTTGTATACCCTGTGGTGGAGCGTTGCTCCCACATATGAGACCCTCAATTTCTTTAACATGTATCGATATATACATATGAGATGCGTTGCTTATGCTAGTTATTGACGGTACATGCATAGGAGATGTTATACCTATTTTGGTTATTGAGGGTACACTCATGTGAGATACTGTACCCATATTCTATATTATTGACACTACCCTTGATACTATTTATAGTTGAGTAGGGTGCATGTATAGTTTTGGCATACGGGTATTATTAGCATACGATGGTGAGTTGATTCTTTCTGTGAGACTATATATCTTTTGTTCCATGTACATTCTTGAGTTATTGTACTTGCTATTGATCATGCATTATCTATCTTATATCCGCTGAGTATTCCCTTTGTACTCACCACCCCTATTTTCTATTGTTGTTTCTTGTTAGCAGGTTGTTAATTGGGTCGCTTGGAGGATATCTACCCGCGCTATCCCTATCACATCAACTTTCAAATTTATCTCCGAAGTTTTCGGTTTGTTCAGCTTCTGCATTTGTGTATTTCTCATGTATTGTATTTATTTATCTGTATCGTATTTTTCGGATGTGTTTTCGATAGTGTACTTGGTGTTGAAGCCGGGTCGGCTCGCAAATGGTAAAGTTTTGGTTTTCTGGTCGTGTGGATCATTTGTTTCTGTTTATTATACTGATTTCATATACACTGCGTGATTGTGCATACCTAGGTAGGGTAATTTTACTGTTTTATAAACTGCATGGATGTATATACCCGTGTGGGGTATTTATGTTATAGATTGTATTATGTATTCAGAAAATTATCCGTCATACAGGGGAGGTGCTGTCCGATTTTCGTCGGATAAATATCCTCCTGGGGCGTGACAATTCGAATCTACAATGGAGCAATCGATTGATAGTGCATAATCGGTTGACTGCTAGACAGATTTCAGCCATGACCTAAACCCTATAAAAGAGCATTTTGTGGAGATTTTTGACCATTTGTTCTTGGACAATTATTGGATGATTGGAGTGAGTGCTACTGCATTTTAGACTTTCAAGAAACAATCCAAAGCAATAAAAAAGTAAACAAAACAAGATTTGCTTGTAAAATTATTTCATTTGCATTGTATTCATTTACATTTATATCTTTTGTATTCTTCTTGTATTGTTTCGAAGAATAGGGATTGTAAAAGGTTTTTATGTCTCCGAAAGGCATCCAAGAAGGAGAAAGCATGATGATCCTACTGCTAGGATTCTAGGTCATGGAGTAGGAACCAAGTGTTCCAAACTGCATAGAAATCAAGGTATTGTGCTTGTGTTGTTTATGTTGTTTTGTTTATATTTTTATTGTACTTTAACTCTTTGTAGACAAGAACAAGAGTTAAAGCACAATGAATGACAAATCAAGAATCTCTGCTCACCACCCCTTTAGGGACATCATTGGTTCTAATAAATGGTATTAGAGCAAGATTTTATCTTGATTAAATTAACTGCCAAAAAAGCTCAGTGCTAGAGGAAGAAGGAAGAGTTGCAATTTTGAGTTCTCTGATACCTAACAAGTGATATCAAAGCGAGGTCGCTCTTCATCGAACTAACCGTCGAAGGAGCACAATGCTAGAGGAAGAAGAAAAAGTTACAATTTCGAGTTCTTTGACACTTAACAAGTGATGTCATTGGACTAATTGAAAATGGAATTCGAAGATGGTTTTGGATATGACATCTAATTCCCATTGCTCTTCGGATAGGGAGGATTTGCTTAGTGGAATGCGAGGATTGAGATGTTCTTCCAAATAGACATAGAGGAGTCATTTGTTCTAATAGAGGGATTTAAAGCTCTAAAAGATAAAAGAGAAAGACCTCTCAAAAAGAGCAAATGAATTAAGAAGTATACCAAGAGATCTAATTAGGTACACGATGAGGTAATCAAAATTCTGATTAATTTGATGCCTAATAATATTTTGTGCAAATTAAGTCAATACAATGATGCAAGTGACCTATAGAGCAAGTTGTCCAAGCTTCATAAAAATTCATCACCAACACAAAAAGAAGTTCAGCATAAGAAAGGAGGCTTATTGGCTCAATAACAAGAGTACTTGGAGGTCAAAAGGCACTCAACATCCGAGATGAAAGATGAAGAAACATCCACCTCAACAATTGAGGGAGAGGATAGACCATTGACATCGAAATAAGAGGAATCCTCAACATCCAAAGTCGATGAGGAGACAACTAGTGTCACTTCTACAAGCATAGAGAGTCCAACTCTTGAAGGTATAACAATTTAGTGTAACAAAAATAAAAATCATATTATATACTTTAAGTATAGGAAGAATGGATACTATAAGAGCAAGTGAATAAAGTTGATAAAGAAAAAAAACTCTAGTGACACCCATAGCAAAGGAGAAATCAAGGGAAATGTTGGACCATTAGTACAGAAGGACAAGGAGCACATAATGTGCTTCTCATGCAATCAACAAGGATATTACCGAAAACAATGTCCAAGGGAGACATCCAAATCAAGATAAGGAAGGAAGCTCAAACTTAAAAGGTAAAACTCAAGACATTAATATTTAATGAAATTTCTTTATATCATGATAATAAACATGCTAGAATAAAATTTTATGATTTTAGTACTCATTATCATGAAAATAAGAAATTGGATAAATCTAAGGATAAATTTAAATTATGTCACAGTAGACCTACCTTACTTAAAGATAAGAAAGTATCGTTCAATCATATTGCTCAAGTATCAAACTCCTAAATCATACTTAACCTTGACTAGATACTAATTGCAACAATAAACGTTGTAAACAAAGGAGTTGTATGATAAACTCTTAAGTGAGTTGAGAGTTGAGAGATTGTACTTGACAGAGGGTAGTTTTTAACTTAGATGAAAACTCAACTATTATAATGGTTATGGTTGATGATTCGATTGATTGCAGGTGATCTTCAGTTAATTGGTGATTAAGTTAACTCAAGTAGATCAGTGAACAAAATATTTGTATTTATAGTGAAAATTGATGTTAGATGACCAATTAAGCATTTTACTTGACTAATGGTGGCTAAGTCGACTAGGCAATTAACTAAGCAAATCAACCAATGAATAGAATATTTCTATTCATAATTGAGTCCATTAGAAAGTCAATTAATGCTATGATAGAAAAGTTAGAGAGAGTTATTAATTTGACAAAATTTCACGACAATGGTTTGATGACTTAACAACTACATATATTGATCAAATAATGATGAAATTTAGTCGATTGATTAATGTCAACATAAAAGAACAATAAAAAAACAACTTAAGTATAATTGAAGTTTATATAAAGGAACTAAGGAAGTCAATTAACTTATATTGACAAATTAGCAGAGTTTTCAAGAGTGTTCCATTGAATATTATAGATCGTGGAATACGAATGAGAGTTTCAAATCATGTATATTGATATGCTAGCATTAGTATTCTCTAATTATTTTATTTTCATTATGCTAATCAATTAAATTAAACCTTAACAAGTCATTAAACAAAAGCATAAGTTAATATCACAGAAAAATCAATTTTCACCATCTCAAACTATTCAAATATTCATCACAAGGATCCTAACAGATCAGTCAACTTTAGTATCCGTTAAAGAGTCATACAATCAACTAGATGCAAATGCAATGTCTCTGTTGAAACGTCCACAAGATATAACTGAGTTGGTCATCACGTAATAAATTTATAGAATTATGTAAAAGTCAATTCCTGATGAAACCAACGAAAATATCCTCACTCGTGATGATTATTTTAATTTCTTGATTTATTCCCTCTTAATAATATGATTTTTTTTTTCTTTTCAAAATGACTCTACTGAAGCGGTCATGAGATTCAAAATAATAAGAATTTTTGAGATTTGGATTGTATTCCCTAGCAATCATATTAGAAAAAGCAAATACCAATGAATTAAAGTAAGCCAAAGTAGAGCCCTAATTTTATAATTATTCTTTGTAATTTATTATATTACATATATATTTTTATTCATCTTTGTAAAGTAAAATTAGAAGGGAATTCTCAATTTCATTTCCGGAGGGCATCGACAGTCGTGGACGGAGGGATCCGCCGAATTTAACTAGCCAAAAAAAACACCCCAAAAAGCGCACCGCCACATTCATTAAAACCCTAACAATGTGCCGGTCTTATGTTTCCGCCGGCCGCATCACCTTTCGTTTCTCCTAACAATAATAAACTATCCTTAAATGAATTCCTTGCCGGCGCTCTCAGCTCCGCCACCTCTCCGCCGCCGCCTTCATTGACACAACCGTTACCATCAGAACCTCCATTTACACCACTACCATCTACTGAATCGTTGGGCTAGAAAGTGCCTATCTTGGACTTGTGTTACTTCTTCATTGTTTATTCCTCTTAGAAGACGGAGAATAAGAGAACGTACGATGACATCTTCGCTGATTACGAACCACGTTTTGTCATCCGCCGATGCTTCCGGGACTCTTGGATCAAGGGGCAGGCATTTTGGTCCGGTTTTTGACTTCTGCCGCAGGTCAGTACCGTCTTACCTGGCTGGGCTCATTGATGTCGATGCATCATTACTTTCTTATTTTTCTTTTCCTTCCAAGTACCACGCTGAGAAGAATAAGGTGACATTGTGCCTGTAGGAATGGATAATTATGTGGAAAGTTTATTTACTATATTCGTTTAGATTAGGACTAGTGCTACAATTGTCTATGCTGTAAAGTCTAGTTCTACCGAAGAGTGTCATGCTTCATATTAAATTCGTTACTGATTAACACTTAGGGCAACAAACCATGAGATTCAACCATATGGGATTGGATAGGTAGGTCTGTGCCTCAGTTAAGCTCTATAAAGGTGTATCGCTATTAATATTTGGATCTATGGATAAACTTTGTAGTTATGTAAATACTTTTCATGATCACCTTCTAATCTTGTATTCAACCATACTCATTCAATTTCTCTAATTACATAATCTATTGGTCATTTGAACATGTCTATGCCATCTTAATATTTTTCTCATCTAGTCATCTATTGTATTTGCACCTTAATCTGAAATATAATTATTATCTCATCAAGTAATCCCATACATCCATGTTAGCAATCGTATCTTGGCTATACTAAGTTTTATATATGATCTTTTTTGAAAATCAATTATTTGGTACTAAAAAACAATCCTTTTCTTGAATTTCAAAATTTTATCAAATGACTTAGTCGAGAAAAATGTATTTGAGATTTATCTTTCTAAACTTCTTTAGGGATTGGGATTTATATTTTGCATCTTTTTTCATTAGAGATTCTCTAACCTCATTTGATCTAGTGGAGTGAACAAATACATGGGTTCCTAAACTTATCGTAAGTTTGTGTCTCTAAACTCTAAAGGTAAACTTCCTATTGAGTGCCTATTGAATGCAACTTTTCTTTATTTTGCCTTCAATAGTATCTAACCTATATAACATTATTTAAATATCAATATTTCTTTTACATAGATTTAACAATCTGAAAACTATCTTTCTTCCCCATTCTCAGTTCTATGTCTCCATAAAAATTATCATATGCTTTAAAATTTTCGTGGCTTACAATTTTCTATACTTATAACTCTTGTGGTCTCAATTTTGTCTAATTATCCCTACTCAAGGTATTCTCATTCCAATTCTGTTATTCCCCTTGGATATCAACTTAAAGTAGGAATTGTTATAAATTCCTCTCCAAGATCCTTTTATAATCTCCCTTTTACTGTAGATAGTTCTGCCAAGCACTGATTTTATGGAACGTGATGATGTTGTTATCCATTATTTGTGTCTGATTGGTTCCTCATCTTTTCCCATATAATAAAATTCTGGTCTTTCTGATGGACTTGTGGCACATAGAGTCTGCTTTAGTTAATGCCTGGTTATTCTGTTGCTATCCTATTACCTTATATAATGAAGAATAAGGAGGTTTCAAATTCTTTGGTGTACAAGGTGAGTGCATAATTCTAGAAACTTCTACTGTACTTTTTTGAGAAAAAAAAGAATCTTTAGACTTTGATGGATGTATCCTAGCTTCCTTGTGATGCCAATAAGCAATGTTATTGTTTTCTAGCCATATGTTTTCTTGCTGGAAATTGATATTGCATACCTGTGCCTCTAAGCATGTCTTTGTAGATGAAAATGAACTTTAACATAATGTAGCTTATATACAACCATCAATCATGATACTCTCCAACATATTTCTATTTGATTTGGTGCTAATTTGTCAAAGTTTGAGAAGAAAAGGTATATATTGACTATTTCTTGATATATTTTTTTTCTCTGTAGTTCCTATGCTTGGCATTTCTCTGCTGATCTCAGTTTGTATTTTCTGCAAACTTTGAGCTTCATGTTTCCGTGTATTATATATATCTTTATTTTTTTTTTCACTGTTTGCTAGATTGAGGTACACATACTTTGATGTACTAATATTACAATCTGTCTTTGCCAATATTTATCTTACATGTAGTACATCTAGGACTAGAAGATGGAGATTCCCAGTGGCTGCTCTCATCACTGATTTTCATCTTCCAATGCGTAGCCTAGAAATTAAGAAAAGGTTCGTTATACTGCAAAATTGCATTTATCCACATGACATGGGTATCACTTCTATTAAAATGTACTTGTCCCTTTTAATGATATTGAATAGCAAGGCATTTTTTCAAAGTTAAAAGTGCAACTTTGCGTAATTAACAAGGACAACTTGTGGAACTTGTTCTTGTGGTTTTATCATTATCATCATCATCAAACAATTTCTCCCCAAAAAACTAGTATTGTCTACAACTTTCAATATTTTTACCCGTAAAAGTTATACCAGTTTCAAATATAAACAATTTAATATCTTCTACTCTTGCATTTTTTGATTTAAACTATTTATCTTTTTAAGAAATCAAAGCACAAATTGATGGGAAGGATAACTTGCCTTAAATGGAGGCAAATTTAAAATTGAATTTTGATTGATGCTATGATCAATGTTTTTAATTTTCGCATATTTTCTAATCTTGTATTCAAACTTATTTTCATACTAGTGTCATTGAATTTTTGTGTTTAAGGAGAGAAAATCAAGGGTTTAAGTTAGACCATTGCATGTTATCTCGAGAATTATATTTTATATTGTCAAAATTTAAACAGATTGCTAAACACTCAAAAGGAGAGATTGTTGATGCAATCATATCTCAAATGGTCGAGTTCGACCACGTTGTTTTGATGTGTTTGGCAAAAATTTAAGTTAGACTAATTTTGTAATTGCTAATGAAGTGTCTCAAGTGTGCAATTGCAAAATACTTGACGAATTACTACAAGTGCAATGGGTTGAAAAATTCAAATAGATAAAGGTTCTAACAAGAGTTAGTAGAAAAAGGAAGTCCGTGTTGGCGAGTCTTGGAAGCAAGAATCCTTGTAGACGAAAGAAGACTTGGAGGTAAGCACCTTTGCATGTGAGATGTGAGTGTCAATGAGTGACATAAATTATTTTAGGTAGACTTTCACTTAGGTGTGGGCTTGACCAACAAACAAAGAAAGTTAGCTAACTAGGTAGTTGATTGAAGTCTTTATTTTCGCAAATAGAAAAGTTCTATTTCAGGTGTAATCAATTGAACATGAATTCACTGAAGGAAGCTTAGTTGATTGAATAGTCAACTAGAGACCTACTTCTTGCAAAAAAAAAAAAGGGTTTTATTGTGGGTTGTAGATGAAAGAAGTCTTGAAGGTAAGTACCTTTGCATGTGAGATGTGAGTGTCAATGAGTGGCATATAAATTATTTTAGGTAGACTTTCACTTAGGTGTGGGCTTGACCAACAAACAAAGAAAAGTTAGCTAACTAGGTAGTTGATTGAAAACTTTCTTTTCGCAAATAGAAAAGTTCTATTTCAAGTGTAATCGATTGAACATGAATCGCTGAAGGAAGCTTATTTGATTGGATAGTCAACTAGAGACCTACTTCTCGCAAAAAAAAGGTTTTATTGTGGGTTGAGTTTACTAAACAAGAATTTAGTCATTTGAGGTTGTTTTATTTGACTAGATAGTCTATTGACAACCTTCGCCTCGCTAACAAATAGGGTATATTTGGAGTGGAGTCGACTAGGTAGTCGACTTGGCAGTTAATTGAAGATGATTAATCGAAAGAGGATTCAATTGATTGGGCAATCAGCTAAGGTCTTTTCCCTGTCGATTTGATTCATGATTGGTTGAAAAATAAGCCTATGTTTTAATCTAGAAGAGTCGACTACTAGGTGTCTAAGTCAATTGACTTGGAACTGAGTTGATTAGAAAGACATTGAGTCGACTAAAGACAGAAGCTAACAAATAGTCTTCCGGGATTTAAGTTTCAATTGTAGGAGCTTATCCAAGATCATTTTAAAGTTTATAAATAGGGAGACAAGGGGACCTCATCCACAAACAATTCTAGAACAACAAAGCTCTGTTTCTCTTGCTATTCCATTACTCATATTGTATTAACTTTATTGTCTTTACTTTCAAACTTATATTTATTACAAAAGCTTTACTTTGTTTTTTTGTTTCTGAAAAGAGAAAATATAGTGGTTTGCATGGGTTGACTCACATTACGAGTTTATAGGTTCTAGAGTATGAACTTAGGGTTCCAAATCATGTTAAAAGAACTAAGTCATTTTTGCCTTATTTATTACTGCTCTTTAAGTTTTCACTTGCTTAATATGTTGCACTCAAGGAACTTGGGCTTTCGAACCACGTTAAAAGAACTACGTTATTTTTGCCTTATTTATTACTGCTCTTTAAGTTTTCACTTGTTTAATATGTTGCACTCAAGTTCTTTTAATTGCAATTTTCAAATTATCACCACTCTAGTTCTTTTAATTGATTGAACGAAAGATAAGCATACATTCTAATCTAGAAGAGTGAACTAACAAATGTCCAAGTCGACTGATTTGGACTTAGTTGATTGGAAAGACATTGAGTCAACTAAAGTTAGAAGCTAGCAGATGGTCTTTTGTGATCTAAGTTTTAATTGACCAGAAGCATGATGGAGTCAATTGGCATTAATATAGAACAAGAGCTTATCCACGACCATTTTGAAGTCTATAAATAGAGAGACAAGGGGATCTCATCCAAAAGCAATCATACAACAACAAAGCTCTTTTTCTCCTGCTATTCCCCTAATAGTCTCACCTATTCTTGTCTCTACGTTTGTTCCCTTCAGTCCACTTGATTCTTAACCTTGTGGTACACGTCTCCCTATTCCTTGAGTATTGCTTAATTCTTCCTCTCTATTGTGATACTCTTCTCCCTATTCCTTGAGTATTGCTTAACCTTGTGGATCTATCTTGAGTATAGTTTGCCCTTTGGCTCTGGATGAACATGTGTAGGTACTTGGGCCATGAATGTAACTTCTCTGATGTTTCTTATCTCATAACTTGATATTTTAAATTTTTATTCTCTAGTTCTAATTCTTTAATGCTAGAGTGATCATGTTCACAAGTGGGTGGCGGTAAACAAAGTTGGGCCCTAAATGTATTCCTCTCAATATTGTAGGCCTTGATCTTATCTTTTGATTTTACTAATTGTTCATCATAAGAAAAATCTTTTACCCTACAATTGCTTTCCTCTTGACTTGAAGTTCCATCCTCTTCATTTGTTATTAGTAGAAGGCCGGCTTGGTGCATATATATTCTTTAAATCTTAGAATAGATTTACCCAATAATACTATCAAGATCATATTCACTTCATGTGGTCTACCAAGGTCAACTTAGGTGACTTCTCGTCGTTGCTGGAGATCTTTTAGCCAAGAATTACAATCCAAGATAAGCTTGACAGAAGTTTAAACTTGGGGTCGAAGGAAGTTAGGACACTATTAATTCCCTCTAGGCAGGCCTATTAATTCATTTTCCTACCAGCTACTCTGTTGAACTCGATTTTGATCCATATCTTTTTTTATTGATTTGATTGTCACTAGACAACTGATGTTAGCAGCGGCTCGTTATTGTTTTGTAGTTCTTCAAATGATTGTAGTCACGTATATACTGTTTTTATGGTTCTTCAAATGTTTGTTTGCTATTAGTATTATCTAATCTCTGTCTAATGCCATATCTGTCAGTAGCATGAAACTGTGAAGATGCGAGCAATTTTCATGCACGGGTTCCCACATGGAATTATGCATTAACACTTTTCTATCTTAAACTAATTTGAAATTCTTGTGTGTAGATTTTGCATGCCAAACAAATTCTTATTGAACATTTGTAGACATGTCTAGGTTAGCCATAAAATGTCATGCTACATATAACATGTTATGATGGCCAACTTTCTTTCACATCTTTTAATTTAGTTAGTCTCATACAGGATTCTGTAAGCTGATTTGTGCTTGATGGAATGAATTTATTGGATAAAAAGGTACACGCAGAGGAAAGCATTAGCCTTAGGCGCAGGTGGATCCCCAAGTGGCAATGGTGCAGAAAACACAGAAGGAGACAATGCAGGAGTTGGGAGGACAAGATTGGGTACTATTATTGGTGCAGCAGGTGTGCAGCTTCTTGAGAAGCTAAATGCTGCTAGAAAGAACCTTCCAATGAAGATATTCCTCCTCCTATTGGGTTTCTATACAGCTAATGCGCTGGCTACAATCCTCGGGCAGACTGGCGACTGGGATGTTTTGGTTGCTGGTGTAGTGGTTGCTGCCATTGAAGGAATAGGGATGCTAATGTACAGAAAGCCCTTCACGTTGCCTTTGGGGATATTCCAGTCCTTGATTGTGATGGTGAACTACTGGAAAGCTGGTGTATGCTTGGGCCTCTTTGTAGATGCCTTCAAGCTTGGGAGTTAGACTCGTTTTCCTAAACTAGCACACAATTCTGAGTCGCAATTTTACCAAGACATCACAATTGCCGGTCTCATTGGGGCCTGGTTAATACTACTATGTGCGAGCATTCGCCAGCACTTGTCGATGTCGACCTTACAGATTAACACTGTGAAATCCTTACATGCATGTATGAAATTGTCCCCACACTGTTCAAATTTGGATGTTTTTTCACTGTCGTCTCTCCTAATTGCAAGTCTTTCATGAAATGGTTCACTCTCTATTTTCTTTTTGTTGACAAAATTGGTTTTGGTAACCAATAAATTAAATAGGATATGACAGTTGTTTTGTGAATATACATTGGCATAAATTAATTTCTCGAGTGAATGAGAAATTAATCTTTAATAAAGAGTTGGTCCGGTATGATTGAATTCAAGTTGGGTTTTTGAATGAGATTACATAAATGTTAACTCGAATATGTATGAATGTCAATTCATATTAAATTATTGAGAAGTGTGAAATTAGAATTAATTACATTAAATAATTGATTGATTAAAAGATTAATTATGATTGTAATATTAATTAATTGATATTTATCATAGATTAATTAAATAATTAATTAGATTAATGTAACTATATAATTAATTAATGTTATTTGATTAATTGAATCAATTAATAATAATTGATAATGTTTAAGTGAAAAGTTACACCTCTTGTTTTTTCACCTCTTGAAAGAAATTTTTCATCCTTTGAGAGTAATCCTTCATCCTTATAAAAGAAATCTCATTCCTTCCACTTAAATAACTTCATTCTCAAGTTGTGATTTCTCGTGGTTTGCGTTCTCTTTTCTCTCTTCTCTCTTAAGAGTTTCAAGGCTTTGAAAGTTTGACAAGGCTTGAAATTTAGAGTGCTCTTATTTCGAGACGTAAGTCGTTGTATCTTGAAGATGATTGTCGATAAATCGTAAGCACCTGGGCATGACAATATCGTTTTAAGGAAAGAAGGTCTAGCCTTCACCACGACCTTAATATTTTTATCTGTAGGGATAAGCTTACCCGAAGGGGTGTGTCGATATCCGAAGGGATACTCTATGATTGATGAGATTAAGTCGGTAACGACAATACCAAAAAGGGTATGTTTTTTACCCGAAGGGGTGCCTCGATAATCAAAATGGTGTGTCGAGAGTATAAACGGTACAAGGTCCACGTCGCCATATTGAGCTCCACCGATTCAAACCGACGACTCATTTGTCAAGCTGATTAAGCAGACTTAACCGTCGAATCAACAACGCCAATTTCATCCATATAAATTTCCAACAATCTTAAGACGATATTTTTGTCGGTTATGGCGATTGTGGGTCCCACTCCTATCGGAGAGAAATCGAAAAAATTCTTCCTAACTGTCTTCATGCAATGATAGTAAAAGATACTGTATTATTTGAAGAAAATGTACCTTGTAAGGTTATTATCAAAAGATGCCCCTAGCGCATCTAAAAGTAAACCTTAAGCGATGGGAGAGTTATTCGCAAGGAAGAAAAGAATTTTCTTATGCGAGAACCATGCTTTAAAAGGTTGGACGTCAAAATTATACCATGAGTAAATGTAACAATGATGGTCAAGGCTTTGTGAAGGTCATTTGACTAAAATCACAAAGTTGAGGATAGTAGATTTTTAAACTATCCAAAAAAGAGGGTTAATGAAAGACTTCAAATAGAAGCTCAATTTCATTTGGCCAAAAGCTAGACTTGAGTCTAACTCAATGAGACCTAGGCGGAGGTCAAAATAAACGAGTTAGAAGGATTGCATCACATGTGTTGCAATTGATCAAGAAATTGAGTCTAACTTCTATCAAACGATTGCAGCTTTGGCTCGGCGAGATTGGAAGACCAAGACATGTATACTTCTGGAGTCAAGTATCTCTTAAATAGTAAATACAATCTTGGTCAGCACTCTAATCATACGATCACAACCATGGCTTTACGAGATTGGAAGACCAAGGGATTATACTTCTTGAGTCGAGTATCACTTGAAGAGTATAAATACAATCTTGGTCGGTACTCCAATCAGATGACCGCAACTTTGACTCGATGAAGTAGAAGACCAAGGGATGCATAATTTCTAAATTAGGCACTTTTCGAGAACAAGTGGAATCTTGGTCATCATTCTGATTAGGCAATCGTAGTTTTGACTCAGTGAAATCAGAAGATCAAGGGATACATGCTCTCTAGATCAAGTGACTCTTAAGAATAGATGCAATCTTGGTCAAACTTTGATCAAATAGTTGTAACTTTTGGTTCAACATGATCAAGAGGTCAAATCAAGACACGTGATTCCGAACGAGACTGTGGCCTTATGTCGTGCAAGTAGAACTTTACTAAAGGTGTTACAACCTTTTGTCTTTCCTCGCAAAGGATGCCCCTTCATTGATTATAAGCAGTGATAAAGACTTGCTTTAAGCAAGATTGAGGCCCTTGAAATGTTTATATATATAAAAAAACACGAGAAATGTGGTTGGAAAAATCAACTAAGTAAGATCATCGAGGGAGAGAGTGTAGGATATTACTCAAGGAATGTTTCTCGAGGAAGAGCAATATTCATAAATCGACTATATCCCACTTATCTCAATCCAACGATGTTGTGGAATATGAGAACCAAACATCAATGAGATGATAAAGGCTATGTTGATAAGTTTTGAATTTGTCCTAAAATTGTGTGTGGGGGGGGTAAGGCATTGAAAGGTCACAAACCTTCCAATGGAGCCTAAAAATGTGCGGGTTAATCAATAAATGTGGGGGTATTTGGATAAAATATAAATATCCAACTTAGGGGCTCAAAGAATTAATTGCATAAAATGCATTGATTTATGCCAAAATATATGATTCATTGTGGAATTTAAAAAATTATGAGAAGGACACTAGTATAAAATTGTAAGTCCGAAAAGATTTAATACTATTAAAGCAGTAGATCTCTAGAAGTGAAATTTTCATTAAATATGAAAAATTGTATGAATCCACTAGTTAAAAAATGTTTACCCAAACATTTTCATCAATCATACTGCATGTCTAGGGGAATGAGTCTAAAACTCAACATTTAAATCGAGTACTGATAACCCAACCATGCTGACTGGAGATTCTAAGATCGTGGTTCAAAAGGGACAACTAAGCTATAAGATTCAAGGCACCTAGGAGTAATTACTCTAACTCATTCATCGAGACAAAAAGTGCGCCTCGTAAAATAAGTAAAAGATGAATAAAAGTTCTTAATGATTCCTATATTATACTGCAAAGGGTATAATAGGATATTACAAGATACTCTTAATAGGAGATCACCTATATAAGTGTGAAGACGACCGCTTCAATAAAATACTTATGAATCCCAAACTTCGTCCATGGCCAAAACAGACGCGATAGAGAACCGATAGACCTAGAGGGCTATTGTGCGTATGATTGTCTTGGTTTACACCAACGGTTGAATAATTCAAGACATAATTCATTGGGCGACCAAATAAATTTGATCGTATTCCACTATGGAGGATTCAAAGCTACCTCTCCTAATGCGATAGTCTTCCGATGAAACTCTCGTTTGAGACTTGAAACTTATTCATAATTTTCATTCATGTACGGGATTGTTAGAAAATTAATTTTGGTAACCAATAATTTAAATAAGGATATGACGGCTATTTCGTGAATAGACCGGTGTAAATCAATTTCTCGAGTGAATGAGCAATCAATATCTAATGAAGGGTTGGTTCGGTATGATCAGACGCAAGTTGGGTTCATGGATGTGATTATATGAACGATAACTCGAATATGCATGAATGTCAATCCATATGGAATTATTGAAGGGTGTGAAATTAGAATTAATTTCATTGATTAATTGATTGATTAAATGATTAATCATGATTGTAATATTAATTAATATTTATAATAGATTAATTAGATAATTAATCAGATTAATCATAACTATAACATTAATTAATTAATTAATGTTATTTGATTAATTGAATCAATTAATGATGTTTAAGTGAAAAGACACACTTCATGTCTTTTCATCTCTTGGAAGAAACTCTTCACCCTTTGAGAGTAACTCTTCAAACTTCATTCCTTCCACTCAAATTACTCCATTCTCAAATTGTGAATTCTTCTCTTGAGGTCTCTTCTCTCTCTTCTCTTTTAAGAGTTCCAAGGCTTTGAAAGTTTGACAGAGCTCGAAATTTAGAATGCTCTTATTTCGAGATGTAAGTCGTTGTATCTTGGGAGATGATTGTCGATAAATCATAAGCACCTGGGTGGAGCAATATCATCTTAAGGAAAAAAGGCCTAGCCTTCACCTCGACCTTAATACTCTTATCCGTAGGGATAAGCTTACACGAAGCGGTGTGTTGATATCCGAAGGAATACTCGATGACTGACGAGTTTAAGTCGGTAACGACGATACTAAAAAGGATACGTTTATTACCTGAAGGGTTGCCTCGATAATCAAAAGAATATGTCGAGAGTAAAAACGGGACAAAGTCCACATTGTCATACTGAACTCCACCGATTCGAGCCGATGATTCATTTGTCGAGTTGATTAACCGGATCCAATTGTTGGATCAACAACGCCAATTCCATCCAGATATAAAATTTCTAACATTATATTGAAACCAGCAATGCACTACAATACTTGTTAGAACACTGTTGCTGATCCTAAAAAGACCAGCAACAAGTTGCTATTGATCTCCGTAGAACATCAATAACGTGTTAGTGATCTTTTAATACCAGCAACATATTACGATACCTGTTAGAAAACTCTGAGTAAGACCAACAACACGATGTTGATGATCCACCCTATAACAACAATAACATGTTATTGATATGCACAACAGCAATACAATGCAACGTGCGAGATCGTTGTCGATCCTAAAAAGTCATCATGCCTCTTTGTTGTTCTTTACCTACCATACACAAAATTCATGATCGACTTTCTATCTCTATCAACAATTCTTAATAGCATAAATAATGGAAACAATACCTTGATTGTAACATTAACACTAGATACAAGTTGTGTCCTCATCACAATATCTATTGTTCTTTTGTTATACCTTTGCACCATTTGCATTTCATCACCATTTGCACCCTTCAAGTAAAGTGGTAAGCCTTTTTCGAATTCATATGATAACCATTTATTAAAAGGAGTGATCTTTCATTTTCAATTGCATCCATAGTCTCTTTATGCACATGTGTTCTTCTTTCATTATCGTTGAAGTCACTATATTTCATGCATCATTATTTGTCACTATATGAAAAAAACTAACAATTATTTTTCTTCTAAAAATCATCCATAATATCGTAAATATATGATATTGAGCGGGGCAGAGTATCGTGGTTAGACTCTTCGATGATAAATCATACATTTGGAGTTCGAAATTCAACTGTAGCATATTATGAGAGATTTTTCTCTTAATAAATAGTGGTTTCGAGAACGTTGACTGTCAGGATGAATCTCTACATGCATTTTTCTGATTTACCTTTATGGTCGATGAGAAATTTTTATGAGATCAAATTAGTCATCATAATTTAATCGGGCCGAACACTTAAATATCGATACTAATTAAAAAAAAAATATGATAGCTTGGGGCTTCTCAAATGCATTCCTATATTAAATTGATAAAATAAGAAAGACGCTTTGAGGCTATGGTATCGTGATTAGATTTTTTAAGTGATTAATTATATATTTAAGAGTCGAATCTTAACTAAGATGTATTATAGGGATTTTTTTAGTAGAATGATAATTTTAAAAACACTAGCCACTTTAATGAGTTTTTACGAATATTTTTTGATTTATTTTAGTAGTCGGTGGATAATTTTTATGGCGTCGGGGTCGGTGTTGATTAAAAAAAGGAAAACAAAAGATAAATGTAGGATTTTTTTTTAAATAAATTATTTTTATATTTATTTTTAATATAAAAGGCTGTTTTAATGATAATAAAAAATAGAGAGCATTCTATTAATTTTTGCCAACTATGTTTTATTTAAATATTTTATCTTGTCCAGAGTAACAACGGGTTGAAATCTAGTGTGGATCAGACTAATTTTATTCGAATTGGTCATTTTTTATTCGAAAATAGGTACCTCGTAATTTCCCATTTGACGAGAGCAGCAAGTTTCATACACGGACACGTCAGCGCGCATGTGCGCGCATCGCTTTAAACGGGGTAAGTCGCATGTCTCTCTCGATCCTGTTGCTGGCCATCCACCGTAGCTCGGATCACAACGCCACGCCCAACACCTGCACTTTTGTAAACAAGGGCAAACTTGCCATCACCAAAAGGAACACACGGACTTGAACACCACCATTTTTCGTATTTTCATGCAAATTTTTATTTATTTATCAAACTAAAACGGTTTCCGAGGCAACAAAATTTAAAAATAAAAAATATTATCGAGACCCTAAAAAAATACTTTGAAAATATTTTATCTTTTTTTTTCATAAATTATTTATCTACCCAATTTATTCAATATTATTATAATAACTTCAACTATAATTACTATGAACTGTTTTGACAAAAATTATTATAATCGAATTGATACAATATTATATATCACAATTTTAGTAAAAACATACAAAAATTATTCTATATTTTATTAATTTTAGCTAAAATTATTTATGTATAATAATTTTAACTTAAATTATTACAAAACTATTAAAATAGTTTTGACTAGTATTTAAACAGTTTTAATTAACTTTAGAATAATTTTTATTGAAGTTGGAGTAATTTTAATGATAATAAAATAATTTTAACTAATATTAAAATATTTTTGAGTAACTTAGAATAGCTTTGACTTTGAACAATGTTAAACAATTTTGACTAATATTTAATTAATATTTAAATTAATTTAATCAATTTCTAATAACTTTGCTTAATATTAGAGTAATTTGGATAGTTTTAATTAATGTCAAAGTGTTTTAGGTAAACTTATTATTTTGATAAAAAAATTTAGAATGAAAAATTTAAACGAAACGCCATTAAATACCCTTTAAATCATAATAAAAATGAAGATATAAATTTTCACCAAATTGAAATTAAATTATATTACAAGGAATAAAAATAAATAGATAAACAAACAATATTAGCCATCAACAATTCGGTCCGGCCCAAGTGAGCTCACCTGATTAGCAGGGGAATGGGTCCACCCGTCCAACTCCATTATTGCCTACGTGGCGGGACCCACCACACTCGAATTTTTGGATCCGTTGGGGAATTGACCGTAGCCAGAGACGCGCTTTTATGGTCCGCGTGGCGAGATCCTGACGGGTCACGCGAACTACCCGATCCGCTCGCCTTTAATTTCCGAATTTAATTCAACTTTGTTTTTGCCTCAACAGCTACTGCCTACTCCTACATACGTTGCTTTCCGCCCCCGGAATCGTTCTGTTCGGTCGGAGCGTTGTGCCTTTTTCCCACTCCTATCAACTTCCGGAAAAGACCATTCTGCCCCTGCCGCATTCCTCTCCTTACCCCCTCGCACCGCCTCGCCGGATAATACCAACACGCCGATCCCCCTTTCCTTTCCAATCTCGCCTTCGAAATTGTAGCTGCGGACTGGCTTCGAGGTTGGCCGCGATCGATGGAGACGCGGCGGCGCTCTTGAATCAGATCGGTGGGGAGGGCAGGCCATGGGTGCCAGAGCGGCGGAGCCGATCGAGGAGGTCGGGGAGAGCTCCTCGCCGCCGCGTGTGTCTGGAGGGCAGGCGGCGTACGACATAAAGAGCGAAATATACAAGAGGCTCATGGAGAGCGGAGACGAGGAGGTTCGGTCGAATCCCCACTTCAAGGAACTGTTCGATGCGCACTTTAGCCGGTTGCCGCCCAGGTGATCTCTGTCGTTCTATTATTGTCGAGTAGGTTTCTGGTTTTGTTGAAGGTTTCCGGGGTGAAGTCGGTTCCCGCTTTCTGTTTGGTTGGTTTTGCAGGTTTTCTTGATCACGAATTGTTTTTCTGTCTTGGTCCTTAGAAATTTGGTGCTTTCTAATATTCCTGTTTCATTGCCTAGCTATGATCAATGTGCCTAAGGATCATCTTATTCTATATTTGTGCGAAACTCTGGTAGGAGATCATGGATATCGTGGTTTGCTCGAAGATTATGGTGGACATAAAAATGTTTTTTCTCTAGCATTAGGCTACTGCTTTTAGATTTCTCTTCGCGGTATATTGCCAATCGTTTCAATAGTTTCTAGCTGGGGATGCTCTGATTGGAGATTAGCAATTGAATTATCTGGTTACATGCAGCTATAAGCTGGACTTGAATGTTGATAGAGCCGAAGATGTTTTGATACATCAAAAAATTCTTGCAGAAGCCAAGGACCCAGAGAAGAGGCCTGTTTTCTATGTCCGTTTCCAGAAGGTACTGTGTACCTGGGATTGCTTCTTTTATAAGTAAATCATATTCTATTTTAATAATATTTCCTTGGTTGTTCCTCGATTATTGATCTGTGATTAGGATTTTCTATGAGATATATAATGAGTTAGATAGTCTCTGTTGTGATTCACTGCTCTACCTGTACTTTACTCCATTGCAATTACTATAAATTTATGACTGTTGAAGAAGAATCATTGTTCATCCTCACTAATCCTTGTCATTCTTATATACTATTGACTGTCTCTATGAATATTTATTGATATGCCCAATATTCTCCCAAAGCTGAATAATACATTTCATATCATCCAAATCGTTAAAAATAGAACTCAGTCTTCCTCTCAATGAGTTTATAAGAAGACAAACTAGCTAAATTGTAGCTTCTAAAGGGGATTATTTCTCAGGATTGCATTTTCCCCCACCAAATGAGTAGTCTATTTGTAATATTTGGTGCACTTAGAGAAACATTGGATTTAGGCCTCTAATTCTGTCAGTATAATTGCATGAACTCATTTTTAAATTGTATAGACATTAGCTGAATTAGATGGAAAGCTGCCAATCATATCTTTCTGGTTGCCTCCATTTTTTTCAACTATGTTGTCTGTTTCACAATATTTAAAAGGTGCAACGAGGGTCCATATTTAGTTGTAAAGATTTTGCTGTGGAGTACTAGTTGCTAAAAACTTGATTATGTATTTGTAAAAATGAGGTGATTTTCAAAACTGAACTAATGAAGTATTGATATTTGATAAATATAAGGTTTTAAATCTCATTTTTGCCTTGCTCATATTGGGCAGATGAACTTTTCTATGCATGAGCTGGCATTGAAACCCCGTTGAAATATGAAATCTCAATGGGGTGCATCAACACATGGGTATAACCATGTCGGAGTGTCCTTTTCAGCAGCAATCTCAACAGGGGAACATTGTTTGGATGCCCGAGATCAATGTGGGAAAAAGGCTGAAGATTAGTCTTGTTGGTCACGAGTGATCATTACTTCTGTTCATCTTTTTTCTTACTATTCCTCTTTAACTTCTTCTTCCTCTTTCTCCTCCTCGTCATGATAGTTTCTATTTGACACTAACTTGTACCCCTACATAATACACTATCAATCACCAAAACAATCTTGTTTTAGCCAGCCACCAAAACTCAAAACTGTAATGAGATATTAAATCTTGGTTAAAGCTGTCGGAAGCACTGTGTTACTTCATCTCCTATATGAATGTTAGCTATGAATATGGATCTAGGTGTCTGACACAATTGTTAATAAATTTTTTACATGTAATCATTAAGGCTTTTTCTATCAAACTTGAGTGTTGGTGTCCCCAAATCGTATGAAGTGTGTTGATGAAGAGTTTGACCATTGAATAAGATGAGAGTACAAATGATAGCCATAACTTTACTGCTGATAATTTTCCATTCTTAACCACTGACATATTATTTTTCTTTTATAATTAATGACGACATGTGAAATTTACTTTGAACCTTGCTCAAAGCTAGAGGAACAAAATTTGGATGTAACAGAGAACATTGAGGGCTCTGATGATGAAACTGAGTTTGGAGATGCTTTTTCATCAAGGTGTGTTCTACTCTCAAATAGTTTTTACATTGCGGGTTAATGGTTTGGAACTTCATGCTAAAACACATTGTAATAAATGATACTTCTAGTTAGAAGGTGTTTGCGTATACTTTCCTGCTAGTGGTTCTCCTTTTGGTTGACTTTGCAAGCTCATCACATTTAGATGTGTTTATCTAATGCCATCATAATTAAGTAATTATAATATGGATTGTTTCTCTCTACTAGTATGTGAAATTGCCATCTGCAATCATATTTCTGCATGCTTAAAGGATTGAGAAGGAATCATTTAAGTTGCCTAGTAGAGTTGATTGTTTCTCAGTACTGTGGTTAAAATAACATGAGTTAGATACCAACCTTTCATCAGCATGAATGCTATTAGCAGGAATATATCCCTCCTAAATATGGCTTATTACTGTTAGGGACAGAAGAGTCCCCAAAATAACTTAGGTAACCTATACTATCATCCAATTACAGGTAAAGGTGTTGATTTATGCTGATTTTGTCCTAGTAGATATTAGCTAACCACCATGCTAATAAGAGAATATCGGTAAGACTCACTAACCCAAAAATCATAGTATGAGAGTCAAAAATTAACAGAGCCTATAACCAAATTCCAAAATAAACCAAATTTAAGAAGCAAGTTCTTAAATTGCAGGAAACACATATCATGGAAAAAGAGAAGGTGTGATAAACAAAATATACCAGCTAATGCACCACAAGTTTAGTGTGGTGATATTGACAACTAAATTATTTAACTTGGCAGCTTCTTCTAGTTGAGAAATAGCTTGGAAAGAACAACCACTAAGCTATGACTGAGGTTCAATAGTTCAGCTAGAAGATGTTGGTCGATGTGGAGGAGTGTAGATCTTAGCATGATGACAAAGTGTAGCATATTTAGACTATAATAGTGCCAATCTAATCTTAAGCATAATGAAAGAACAAAAAAAGAATAATTCTGTAAATGATGTGAGCATTTTGTGCAATGAGGTAAAGCCTAGCAAAAATGACTCAGAGAACCATTATCACATCTAATCTTATTTATGACCTCGTACGTCAGAGAAAAACCACTTCGACTTTCATATTCAAGTTGCAGTGGTAATGTAGAAGATCAGAGTGGGATGTCATCAAAGGAGTGCCACATGAAGAATTGTGGTAGATTTGATATTCATACATGTCAGTTTCCAAAACCAAATTATTTGTATGCACTTTCTCCATCTCTCATAGACATAGAATCAACAAGAGTTTAAAATATCACAACATCAATTTTGTAAAGTTAATCTTCGTGCAAAACCACAAGGTCAGAGCCTAGAAATGGATATAGATACCTACTTGGTAGGAGCAAATTAGATATAGATTAGAGTGTTAGGTGGGTTGTTAGCAAACAATAATCACAAAAACAAAATGTAATGTAGCAGAGATGAAGAGATGGATCTATGACGTTGCCATAAAAAATACAATAAAAATAGGATTAATTGAGAGAATTAGGTGTAGCTCCAATACAATTAGAAAAACTCAATTGATTAGTTGAAAAGAGGAGTAAGCTAAGAAAATTCTAGTGAATATAATTAAAAGTGATTTAAGAAATTTGAATATTATCAGTGATAGACCCTCACATAAGAGTTCAACAGAGGTTTGAACCATTTTTTTTTTTTTGCATGGTTAACATGAATGACATTGAGAAATAAAAAAATAAAGAAATATTTTATGTCAAATCTCTTTCACCTTAGTTTATTTATGTTTTGTTTAAATAGTCTTACATTAAGCGCAAAGATGTTAAATCATGACATTGAACTCATTGCAGACCATACAACAAGCATATGACCTATATAGCTCGTAGGAAAGGCAATTTGGTGCTCAAAAACTGTATGTCTGTGGGTAACTAACCCATTTTAAGTTGGCTCCAGCATTTGATATACTTAATAATCAAATTAAAGTTAGATTTGGGTTTGCTTAAAATTGAAAATAACACCTGTATATTTTACTTATCTAAGTATGGTTCTTATGAGTATCCATTTTTACTCAAGATTATTGTCATATTGATTCTTAGCCATGGGAAACATAATTAAGGTGTGGCAATCCTAAGGAAATATTTGAGTTATCTGGAGGAGATCAGTTGGCCAGTGCACAACTAAAAAACCCATGGAGGTGGAGCAAAACCAACCAGTCAAATGACTCAAACTTAAGAATCCAAAGTCATAATGGAACGATCATAACTGATACCCTTGTAATAATTTATGATTAAAGGAGTTGGGACAGCCTAAGAAACCGAGGTATGTGGGTCGGCCCGATCCTGGCCCGATCGAGTCGGGCCCGAAAGGAAAGGATTGAAGAAAGCTATTGGGCTCGATGCTTGAGCTTCGAGTGTAGTGGGGCTTGGGAAACATAAGGTGATGGGCACTCGGGCCGGGGGAATTGGACTCAGAATCAAGAGGTGCTCAAGAGTTAGGATCGGAGTCGGGAGGTGCTCGGGAATTGAGCTTAGAGCCAAATGATGCTCGACATCGAAAATGGGGGCTCGGGAAAGAGGGGTGTAAGTCTGGTTTGATGAGATCTTATTCAGGAAGGAAGCAACGGGCAATAAAAGCAACCAATGATGACGAACATTAGCAATCACTAATCATGAAGTGCTATCGATGGAGGGGATCGTGGGACTGTTACCGAAGGAGGGGATTGCGGAACTATTGCCAAATGGGCAGACAGTAATGATGGTCATTGTAGCAGGAGGATCGTGGGGCCATAATTAGAAGCGTTACTTAATGGAGGTTATAAAATGACATGGGAGGGGTAAATTCTAACTCAAGGTATTCTTGTTCATTCTACAACATTGTTCCCGTCAGAGAAGCAAGTCAACGAATGAACCACCGGCGGTGTAGCTACGACAATGACGCGACTCCCAAGTAGTGTGGGCGAGGCTTCAAACGGAGGTTCTCCACGAGCCCTGAATAGACAAAGAAGGAAACCCTAAGGGTCAGTAGGA